>CM059300.1:7327500-7460000 GCA_030340665.1 Neosalanx taihuensis
AAGGCCTTAAAGCACACTCCCGCTGTAACTGCCTCTAATCTGAGACATAATGTGCCCTTTCAAGTCGACTTTGCGAGGAGAAAAGGCGGTTTGTAGTCTCTGTGTCCTGCCCAGGCACTTTCACTCGAAGAACAGTTGTGTTGTCGGGGTGATGTTATTCTACGTAGGCTTTGCGGTGAGCAGAAACCGGTGCGTCTGCTGACGAGCGTACGGTAAACCTGCGGACGTTTTTTTGACAACTGGGCTTCGTGGAGGCTCTACTGTACTGTACCACCTTTGGTCTGGATTCCCTCCATGGTGACCATCAGGCTGGCCTGCCTGTCTGGCTGTATGCAGCTGGAAGTGTTTCTGTGGTTTGGCCAGGTGTCTCCCTGCCCTGCTCTGCCCTGGACTAGGCCTCAGCGGGGCCTGGGCCTGGGTTGGGAGAGAGAGCTGGAGGGCTAAATGAGCTGGCTCGCCTCTCGCTGCTCTAGAATGTCCTGCGGAACCACCTGACAGGCGTTCGCATGTAACCGATCCAGCACACCAGGACCACTGCAGGGTCAAAGAGGAAATGTGCGCATGTGTGTGTGTGTGTGTGTGTGCATGTGGGGATGTGTGCATTTGGACGTACATGTGTGTCTTGGAAATAGTGGACAAATTCAAGGAGCCCTCTGGTTAAGAAAGGCCATGCTGGGTTGTAAACAACCCCCCTTTCAGTTTCCAGGGTTTTTTTGGCAAGCGCAGATCTTCACATCGAGTCAAAAGCACAATATCTTTTATCTGGATTCAGAGGACTGGGTAAGGAGAGATGCAGGCAGCAGAGTAAGAAGAGCTGCAGTGTTTCTGTACTCGTTCAGCTGGAGATCTGTGTGGGCTGTTTAAGGAGACCAGCTGTGCAGCCTGGAGGACCTGAGCGGTAACTGGGACAAGGTCAGAGCAGAGAGGCAGGCCTCCTCCCCGGTCCTGGGTTTAGCCCGGCCAGGCTGATGTTCCAGGAGCCGCGGAGAAATGATGAGCCCCAAGAGAGTCTCCTCTCAGCCCCTCTAACAATCCCCCCATTCATCCATCTAGCAAGCTGGCCTAGCACTCTCCAGTCAGGACAAACCTCCACTAAGATAAATCAAATGTTATTGTGATTGTGACAAAATTACGTTTTTGGGGGGTTCACTGAGCACATTCCTTCGTAAGATAAGATCATCCTTTATTTGTCCAGCACCGGAGAAATTGCAGTTTACAACAGCAGCAGGGTACAGTACAGCAACAGTAATCATTTTAAATATAAAAATACAAAGTACAAGATACGGGGAATCCTATCAAATAGGGAGAATATCTAAATATCTAAGAGTATGAAATAGCTACATAATACACATCAGCATTCAGATTTAATAAATCCCTAAATCCAGATAGGAGAATAACTGAGGTAAAAGCAGGGCCTTCTAGAACATTACATACGTGTGTCCCCTAAATATGGCCGGTGTATTTCTGTCCAGTGTGGCTGGACTGTTGGCTGGCGCGCATCCTTCCTCGTGTGCCAGTCATGCTCTCCGCTCTGCTGTTACATAAGATGGAGAGCCGAGCCAGTCGTTCCAGGACCATATGTGGACACAATGGGTGTGGACACCATTTCCCCCTTGCCCTAAAGCCATTTACCATGACCGTATCAACTCCAGGCTACATCTGCGGCTGCTGTCTGGACCGGTTTGGAAGCCCCTTCTCCGAGAGTCTCGAACAAGCGAACGGTCTGCTCTTCTTCAGCTGTACGTTTGTCTCCAAGTTCCTCGTCGGTTATTTATAGAGCCAGAATAAATATACGACAGGAAGACGGGTAGTGGTTTGAGTCGGTGGAGGTTGGAGGTGAAGGTGGAGTCTGCGCCTGAAGGAGGCAGATGGCCCAGCGGGTTAAGGCGTTGGCCTCATGAGCGGAATGTTGCCAGTTCAAATCCCGGTCGTGGTTATGTGATGTTGTGTCCTTGGCAAGGCACTTCACCTTACTTACCTGAGGGAAAATGTTACAGCACTTACCTGAAGTCGCTGCGGCTAAACGTTTCTGCTAAATGGGTATTTAATAAAAAATATATATCAGCGGGGTACGAGCTCTACAGTCAGAGATCTGCCTGGACCGTCAAACTAGACCAGGGGAGGTGAGGGGGAAAGTACCCATATACATGCTCCCCCCACCCCACCCCCCAATCCCCTCACCAACAGCCTCCTCCATCCCCACTGAAGCAGGCGTGCTCCCAGACGGTCAAGCCCCTCTGACCACTCTCCAACCAAAGGGACAACTGTGGCCTTTGTCTGCTACACAGCAGAGCTTGCTTTGGGGAAGGAAGAGAGGTATTTTCAGAGGTGTGAGGAGAGAAATTAGACTTGAGGCAGACATGAAAGCCTGAACGCAGCCACCGATGAAGTGTGGAGATCCTCAAATAACCTTGGTGGAGGAAATGAGGAGTCTGGAAGCTCTATACAATGGGTGGGAATACTGGGAATATTCTGTGTTAATGACATAAAGTTCCCAGCTTCATCACCACAGTAAAAATATAAGATTGTTGCGAAATGCAAGCACGTCGTTTTTCACTGTCGTACGTGCAAATGGCTCTCTGTTACTTCGTAAAGACTCTTGCCAAATAAAGAAGACATTTTATTTGTAATTGCAGTAATTAAGTAAAGCCCATTAGACTTTAATCCGGATTCAAACCAAGCAGTTCGAGAGAAAGTGTTTACTTAGCTGGTCTGGTCTTTCAACGCATTTACAAATGGCTCCATTATGCATCTGTACCTGGTACCACACAACAACAACACCACTTAGTATACAATATTTCCACTGGGTATTTCACGTCATCTCAGTTTCCATAGAGGTTCTGATCCAAATCAAAGAGTGGATGCACTACAGTACCGGGAAATACAGTGAGCTATTCTGGGAGGTTGAGTTAGTGTCCAGCATGGTGATGGAGCCGTCCACATCCAGGAGGGCTGAAGCTGCGGGGCAGGCCCCTGGCTCTGGCGTCTCGTCTGGGGGACAGGGTTACGGCTGGGCCCCTGGGGTGGGGCGAGGTTGGGGAGGTGGGGGAAACGTGAAGCTGACACAGGCTCTGTTTAGTCTGCCTGCATCAGAGACGCTTCGTTACACACTCATAAATCCAGACCGCCAGTGACACCCCCGGACCGATGTTCCCACACACACACACACACCCTGCTAGAACACACACACACACTGCTAGAACACACACACCCTGCTAGAACACACACACACACACTGCTAGAACACACACACCCTGCTAGAACACACACACACACACTGCTAGAACACACATACCGTGCTAGAACACACACACACTCCTAGAACGCACACACCCTATTAGAACACACACACCTTGCTAGAACACACACACACACCCTGCTAGAACATGTATACCCTGTTTGAACACACACACACCATGCTAGAACACACAACCTGCTAGAACATACACCATGCTACAACACCCCGCTATAACGCACACATCCTGCTAGAACACACACACACCCTGGGAGAACACACACACCCTGTTAGAACATACACACACACCCTGCTAGAACATACACACACCCTGCTAGAACATGTATTAAATTATATTACATTTATGCATTCAGCAGACATTTTTACCCAAAGCAACTTTCAAAAGAGTTTCACAAAAGAGCATAGGTCACTGATCATAACAACGAGATAGCCCCAAACAATGCGGGTAGTCCGATTATGAAGGAAACCAAACAAGTGGGAAGAACCACAAGAACATTGAGTTAAAAAAGTTACAATGAAATAACATGAACCTCAAACATGCAAGAGTGTACCTGTAGGAAAGAAAGCAACAATAATATACCTCACCTCACAGCAAGTACAAGAATTTAAAATTGGTTACAACTGACCAAGAAGAGCAGCCAATCCCTCAAAAAGAGATGTTGTGATTTTGGAGGAATTAACATTAGGTCCAGCAAATCATTCCTAGTACCGCTGTACTCCCAGAATAAATGCTTCTTGAGCTTGGGTGGTTCCTCCAAGAACACAAACACATCCTTCTAGAACACACACTCCTAGAAAACACACACACACACACCATTCTATAACACACACAAACTACTAGAACACACGTACACTCCTAGAACCCACACACACCTTTCTAGAATCCCCGCACACACAAACACCCCCTTGGAACGTACACACACAATCTCACACACACACACACAACCTCCTAGAAAAACACATCGCTACACACGCATATTCACATAGGGGTGTTTATTTCATCAACACAAGCTATTGTCGATTTATAAATGCTTAACGTTACGTCAACGAATCATTTTACATTCTTCGTTTTCTTTAATCTCTCCTAAAACAGTGTGCACACAGAAAGCTTGTCGACCTCGTCTCCAGATCTCAAAGATGGGTCTCAGGTGGCTACTTAGCTGCACATTTCTCCTCCTGTCTGTAACTATTCCCTCCCCAGCAACAGACAGCTTGAAAGGTTGCTGGAATTCACTGGAAAAAAAGTTAATCATTCAAATAATTACTATAGTTGTTTAATAAATCGATAATTTCAGGAATAGTTATTCTTCAAAATGAACAGTGGGACAAAACAACACCAGTGTCTACTCACCAGAAACATTTCAAATTACAAAGAAAGAAAACGATCAAGCCAAAAAGCCTAAAGATAGAATTTAGCAATTGTAGGATCATTTTTAAATAGCAATGCAAAAATAATTATTAAACCAATCGCAATAATAACTATTCCTACAAAATATTTATTCACTTCAAATACAAATATTAAATTGTTCTGTTTTTAATTATATTATTCCATTAAAATAGATTGTTGTTTTTGCAATGAATAATTATCAGAAAAAAAATAAAAATAAAACTATTGTAGAATTTTGTTTCACACTATTACCACAGATAAAACTGTTAATTTAAAATACATACTGAGAATGTAAAAAAAATCTACAATGCAGAATAATAGTTTTATCAAACTCTGCATGTATTTTAACATCGAGGCCAACTTTCTTTTGTGTATTAGCTGCCTGTCTTTGCAAAGTTTGAACCTATTCTAATAGCTCATTTAATCCATTCCTTATTCTGTGTTCTTTTTCTTGTCGTCTTCCATGGTGCTAGAGAGGAGACTGTGGGGTCCAGCGACAAACTAAACAAACAGGAGGAAAGCAGGAGTATCACGCAGGATTCCATCGGCTGAGAAATGATAACAAAGACAGCCTGGGGAATGAATGTCATCCAGTCCCAACATACAGAGGAATAAAGCTGCTTTCTCTTATGGTGGGAGAAGATGAAAAACCTTTTGTGTCATCAAAAAGTCATATAATGGACACTCTAAGAAGGATGACGAAATGTCTTATACTTTTATAACCTCACATGTAGATTATAACAAATAATTTGATCATACATATATAACACACATTTCATCCAAATTAAATGGACTGTTTGAAATGACCAAGTATTTTAGTACTTTATATAGAATATTATATAGTATATTTAATTAATTAAATGCTAGATATTAAATTCTGAATAATTGCTTTTAATGTAAAATATTGTTGACTATTACTATGTACTCTCTGGATATGTGTTTTGTAATACTGGTGAAAACATGTTTTATAAACATCACACAATAAACATTTTATGGCATATTTGAACAATTATTTTGCGGGGTGTTTCATGAACATTTAATTTAAGTTAAAACTAATTGTTAAACAGTATTTTTTACCCAATTTATGACAAATTATAATTTATGTCTGGTTGCCTGGGATGCACAACTCGGCCTTTGGTTCTGGTTGGGCCAGGTTTCGAGATTGACAGCAGTGGGGTAAACAGGATATTGTAGAGAGTCACATAATTCCCAAGGATTGGCCCCAGAGCTACTCTAGACCTAGAGCTGTCCTAGCTGCCCCAAAGCTGTCCTAACTGCCCCAGACCCAGAGCTGTCCTAATGCCCCTAGAGCTGTCCTAGCTGCCCCAAAGCTGTCCTAGCTGCCCCAGACCCAGAGCTGTCCTAATGCCCCTAGAGCTGTCCTAGCTGCCCCAAAGCTGTCCTAGCTGCCCCAGACCCAGAGCTGTCCTAATGCCCCTAGAGCTGTCCTAGCTGCCCCAAAGCTGTCCTAGCTGCCCCAGACCCAGAGCTGTCCTAATGCCCATAGAACTGTCCTAGCTGCCCAAGACCCAGAACTGTCCTAGCTGCCTCATAGCTGTCCTAGCTGCCCTAGGACTGATCTAGCTGTCCCAGGCCCCAGAACTGTTGTAGCTGCCCCAAAGCTGTCCTAGCTGCCCCAAAGCTGTCCTAGCTGCCCCAGACTCAGAGTTGTCCTAGCTACCTCAGACCCAGAGCTGTCTTAGTGGCCCCAGACCCAGAACTGTCCTAGCTGCCCCAGACCTTGGTGTTATTCTACTGTACTGTAACCATTCTGAATCTAAATATTTTAGATGCACATGTTTGTTGTATATTCATACATTCATATTCTGGTTATTTAACAAATGAAAAATCTGTCATAAACAAGCAGCTTCAACTTTTCAACTAACAGCAGAAAAAAACACTATTATATAAACCAACATCTTCTGAGCTTGTGAAGGTCGGACAGACCTGTCAAATGTAGTTTGACAGAGGACCCCCCCTGTAATTATGTTTTAACAGCAGAGGAAGTTTCAGACCCCAACCCCGTCATTTAGTCGCAGTAGAGACAACGGAGGCTCCTTCGATACTGGTGTCTGATATGGCACCCACACATTCACACTATAAATAATAACTTCTGTACCCTGTCGTGAAAATGTTTGACCAATGTTTGTACAATTAACATTTCTTGAACAGGAGGTTGCCTGCATTCTTTAAGAGCCATTTGCTCTGATGAGTGACGATGCTCTTTTGTGAAGCTCTGCTGATTGAATAATGTAAATGTTGCTTTTGTCAGGATGGGGGTTGTGATCCTTCCTACTAACCAGACAATACAGCATTTTGGGCAGATACCTCTTGAAGCATTTACATTGGAGATGTGAAGTCTGGAGATAATGTGGATTCAACTTACTCTATTGTCTTTGGAGATTTAACCAATCAGAGAACAGACATGGGACAGACTGCATGTCTGTGATAGACCAATGACTTCTGAGACTATAAAATGGTCTGTTGAAAGTATGTTTGGGGGGTTCAGGGCGATCAGCTGCGTAGTGCTGGTGGTCCCTGGACCTCTCCAAGGTTTTGGAGATGTAGACCAGGGTTCCATGCTAGAATGCTAGCTGGAACCGTATGGTATTGTCTTTGTGTAACTTTCATGTGTTTGTGCATTGTGTGTGAACATGCGTGTAACGTTGCTTCAATAATCCTCATACGTTTTCCTGTTTTGCTACTTGTAATAAACAGTAACATGTTACTTCACCCAACTTTAGTCGAGCGGATTGATTCTCGGAAAACCCCCACTACAACCCGTAAGCCATAATCTGGGGTCAGGATCAGGCTACAAAGAGAATAGTGACATTATCGTACACTGGATGAATCAGAGGTTCCTGACAAAGTTTGGGCATCGTAAAAGCCTATAAAAACACGTCAAATTTATAAGACATTATTTTGTTTCTGTCGTTGCGACAAAGTCCATTATTTAGTCTTGCTCAACAAAATAGGAAACCAGCATGAGGTATTTTTTTTTTTCAATGAGAATCGCTGATCAGTCAGGGAAACTTTGAGGCGTGTCGTGACGTGTTTTCGCCCCAAATCAAAGTGTCACCGTGTACTTTGGTGTACGTTCACAAACAGCGTGTCTCATTTTTGATTTACCGTCACTCGGTTGAAGATTCAGATCTCAAACCGTTGCTGTGTTATTTTTTTTGTAGCTATGGAACAGAAAAGATAACCAAACCAAAGGAATGCCACAGTTACATTATCGGAACAAGGACCAGAGTCATGGAATCCTCATGTCTAATGCAAGCAGCATCTTTGATATCCTGCCAGAACTGTCAGTGGAACTCAGTTCGCAGCAACACAGGAGATGGGCCTGTAATACCCTGGGATTACATAGAGTGGATGACAAACAATTAGAGTTGATTTTATATCAGAGGTAAACCATTGATGTGTGGTTCCAAAAGCCACGGATTAAGAAGGCTCATGAAGAACACTTTTCTGCGAATTATTTGTACATGTCAATTTCGACAGACTAAATTTGAACAGATGAACAAATAATGAATAATGAATTTTAATGATTCGATATTTAAGGCATGATGCAAAAATGTGAACGGCATATTTATATGAATTGAATAGATTTGTTGGTCATGATTTGAGAAACGGGAATCCTCTTCAAACGCTCAAACAAGACCGACGTGAAAAGTCCCCCCGAGTGTCAAGCGCGGCCTCGCTCTTCCTCGCCGTTTCAGGAGATCTCTGTGACCTCAGGTCAACGTCAACATGGTTTTCAGAGGCGCCGTGTGTGGGTGAGCGATGCCCATGGTCTATGGCACAATAAAGCAATTTACAACACCGGGCTGCTCTGTAAATTGGTTATAAGTAAGGTCATCACCTTCCAAATAACACCCCTCACCAAAAGAACCTGCCCCCTGCCATAAATAACACAATGGCGCCAGCCGAACAACCTCCTACACACGGCGGAGGGAAAAAAAAAAGATGGAATAAAAAGAATTCCCGCCTGACAAACGATTAACGGAGACGAATTAGGGAGCCTGAGTTCATAAAGGAGATTCTGTTCAAATTTGAACTTCATTTTGAAGTGTGAATAACGAGTGGTTAATCCTGATCATGTCTGGGTGTCTGAATTGTTTTCGGTGTTCCTTCCCCCCCCCCCCCCCCCCCCCCCCCGATACGCCCTCTGGGATCCCACAGTCAGGGCCTGAGCTGTGCAACGTACCAAATATTTAGTGTAATAGCTGGTTACTGTGCTATCTCCTTCGCCCCAAGCTGTCAATCTCTGCCCCGGAGCTAATTAAAAAAGGGCCAGGCCGTTGTATTTGTTTGCACACACTGTGGGCAGAGTGGAACCGTCAGGGGTGGGGGCACAGCAGGCACGCCATGCCCCCTTAAATCACTCCCCTGTGCCAAAATGCTGACACCACAGAGGAATCCTGACTAAACATTCCCAGACAGCGCGAGAGAGGAAGAGAACAAGGGAGAGAGGGGTCTTAATTAGGCACTAATATAGCCTGCGTGGAGCGGTCGTCTACTGCAACTGCTGCCGTGCTCTCTCTCCCTCTCTCTCTCTCTTTCTCTCTCTCCCTCTCGCCCTTTTTCTCGTCGTCACTTCCTCATTTACTCAACTGTCCACTTTGTTCGTCCTCCCTTCGTGACGCTATAATGAAAAATGAAAACGCAACAAAGCAGGAAAAAAGACAGTCGACTTCTAAGGCCTTCTGAACGCCCACAATCCTTCCTCCTTTGGCAAAGGAACTAACAGACACTCAGGTGACCTTACCTGAGCAGCGCAGGCCATTTCCTCCCCTGTGTATGATGCAACCCAGCAAACCAGTCGTGGTACACCCCTACCCCTCGTAGCACATGGGTCTCTGGTATCTCACTGTGGCATGCTGCTTTTTGAAGTCTGAAATATCTGAGAAGCGACAGGCAGACAGAGCTGGCATGGAATAAAAGAGCAGCTAAGACAGACATTAACTCTGTTCCTGTGGCCTCTGAGACGCCGTCAGCTGTGCTGTGGCTCTTTGCTGCCACCTGTCTGTGGATGACGGTAAGAGACCCCTCACACATACATCAGAACCGAATCATTAGATTAGATTAGATTCAACTTTAAGTTTCAAGTACAGGGTAACAAAATACAGTTAGCATCCAACCAGAAGTGCAAAACAGTTATTACAACAGAATATAATTGCAATTGTATACTCAGAATATACACAGTATGTAATAATAATAATACATTTTATTTGGAAGGTGACTTTCTCGACACTCAAGGACACCGAAATGTACAGTATAATCAGAATATACAGGGTAGGTACAGATTAAAGTGATTTAAGACAAATGTACAGCTGTATTGTACAAGATGCTACAGTTTTTAACAGAACTTACAAAGTAGCATGTATGTACAGTTAGTGCAAATGATGCAGTGTGCAGATGTGCAAAATGAACAGATAGTGCAAATAGCAAAATTATGAAGATTATGCAAAATGATCTATGCAAGATAACAACAGAAATGATAGTCCAAATATAGGGTGGCGGGGGTTCTATGTGGGGGCGGGGGTTATATAGGGAGGCGGGGTCTAGTGCGGGTGGAGTGTCACAGATCTGGGGAAGAAGCTGTTCCTCAGTCTGCTGGTCTTAGACCGGAGACTCCTGAGACGCCTGCCGGAGGGCAGGAGGGCAAACAGTTTGTGGGCGGAGTGTGAGGAATCTCTTCGGATGCTGTGAGCTCTACGCAGACAGCGCTTCCTCTGGATGTCCTCAATGGACGGAAGAATAGTCCCAGTGATGCATTGGGCGGTTTTCACCACCCGCTGCAGTGCCTTGCGCTCTGCAACTGTGCAGTTCCTGTACCACACTGTAACACAGTTTGTTAGGATGCACTCGATCGCACAGCGGTAGAAGTTCACCATGACAGCTGAGGACAGGTGGTGTTTCCTCAGTGTTCTCAAGAAAAAGAGACGCTGGTGAGCCTTCTTGATCAGGCCGAATCATGCGGCGCAGTCGGTTAGAAGGTACCCGGTTCGAATTCCAGCTGTGTCAACATGACGTTGTGTCCTTGGGCAAGGCACTTCACCCTACTTGCCTCAGGGGGAATGTCCCTGTTCTTGCTGTAAATTGCTCTGGATTCAAGCGCCTGCTCAATGACTAAATGTACATGCTCCAAAAGAACTGCTCACTCCATCACAAATCTCAGGTCTTTCTGTCTATGCTACCTAGCATCAATGTATTATTGCATGGAATTTAGCTTTCGAGGCAAATGCAAATAAATGTTGTGTGTCCGTGAACTGCTTGAGGGTTAAGCTTGCCTGACATGCAGAACCGACTTGCTGACGCTGTCCAATCCTCTGTTTCCTCTGTGAGTCAGTTCCTCATAAGGAAGGTTGTGTGGAAAAAGAGTACATGGCCCTGGGTAGGCTAGATCAGCTTCGGGAGAGTTAACTACTCCCAGCCTGATATGCTGCAGTGAGACAGAAAGACACATACTAAGCTCTGACCACACATGGGGAGGGAGGAAAAAAACAGACTGGTAGCCCAAAGTTAACCACTCACTTATTCACTGAAGAGAGAGAGAGAGTTGGTGTGTGTGTGAGAGAGAGAGAGAGAGAGACAGAGAGAGAGAGAGAGAGCATGAGAGAGAGAGGGAGAGACAGAAAGGGAGACGGAGAGCAAGAGAGAGGGGGAGAGAGAAAGGGAGACGGAGACCAAGAGAGAGGGGGAGAGAGTTGGTGTGTGTGTGTGTGAGAGAGAGAGCATAAGAGAAAGAGAGAGACAAAGAAGAAGAGATACACAAAAAGAAGGCTCTTATTACTCTAGGTTGTTTACCCCAAAATTTAATCACAGTTAAAAATAGAGGCGAGTCTTTCCAGATTAAAGCCATCTCTCTCCTCATGAGCCGTCTGGAGAGGAAGGGTGAGAGAGAGAAAGAGAGAGGGGGAGAGAGAGAGATCAGTGAAATGTTCCAGAACAATCCCACAACCTGAGGTGGAGAAGCACCAGACTTAACCTCTTAATGACTGACTCAAACATGCCACAGTACTGTAGGTCAGACAAGGAGAGATGGAAGTTGAACGACAGATTCTGACATCACATGACCTCGAACAGAAATGGCTACTCCCCCCCCCCCCAAAAAAAACTGTAAATGACTGTTGAATCTGTTCTCTGGCAGCTGCTGAGAGCGTTTGGTCTCTGAAATGTCTGATAGCCTGACAGGAACACCTCAGCCAGGAAGCTCTCAAGGCTGGAACATAAATAGCAATCAGGCATCGAGTAAACCAATCAGCTGCTTTGTTACTAAATATGCACCAATCAATTAGCGAATGGATTTCCCTCCAAATTAACGAAGCGAATCAAAGCATCCCCAGCAGACGGTTACGGACAATTTACAGTTTGTTTTTCTTAAATGAATTCCACACGCTTTTTTAAAGAGATTTGCAGTTGACGGCATACTGCAGCACTCTGCCCTTTGCAGGTGGATGCTTGAGTAGGCGTCAGGGGAAAAGATCATTAAAAAAATGTTTGGTAATCTTGATACCATTTCCCTCTAACTTTACACATTGTTTGCTAATATGAATTCGATTAGTGTGCACCGTAAACACATGTGCAATTTACACTCAGGCTTATCATCAGTGTGTGCTAACGTTCAGTGTACCGTGCTGTTTATCATGTAGGAGGTTAGGAATGTTTGATGATTATCAGAATGTAGAAAGCCCGAGGGTCTCCAAAGCTCCCCCTTGCTGCTAGCCCACCGCAGAGCTCAGGTCCCTCTCACACACACACACACACACACACGCAGATGTCTGACAGACTGCAGGCAGCCCTGGAGCCCCAGCATCCAGCTGCAGATGAGAAGCAGACAGGCTGTGTTCCCTGGAGGGCTGCGCCTCAGGACGCACCTGAGAAGTGAAGATGAGAAGACCCAGGGAGGGTGAGGAGGCCCTCGGACCCAGGGAGGGTGAGGAGGCCCTCAGACCCAGGGAGGGAGGGGGAGGAGGCCCTCAGACCCAGGGAGGGAGGGAGAGGAGGCCCTCAGACCCAGGGTAGGAGGGGGAGGAGGGCCTCGGACCCAGGGTAGGAGGGGGAGGAGGGCCTCGGACCCAGGGAGGGAGGGAGAGGAGGCCCTCGGACCCAGGGAGGGTGAGGAGGCCCTCAGACCCAGGGAGGGAGGGGGAGGAGGCCCTCAGACCCAGGGTAGGAGGGGGAGGAGGGCCTCGGACCCAGGGAGGGAGGGAGAGGAGGCCCTCGCACACAGGGTGGGGGGGAGGCCCTCAGACCCAGAGAGGAAGGGAGAGGAGGCCCTCAGACCCAGGGAGGGAGGGAGAGGAGGCCCTCAGACCCAGGGTAGGAGGGGGAGGAGGGCCTCAGACCCAGGGTAGGAGGGGGAGGAGGGCCTCGGACCCAGGGAGGGAGGGAGAGGAGGCCCTCGCACACAGGGTGGGGGGGAGGCCCTCAGACCCAGAGAGGAAGGGAGAGGAGGCCCTCAGACCCAGGGTAGGGGGGGAGGCCCTCAGACCCAGAGAGGAAGGGAGAGGAGGCCCTCAGACCCAGGGTAGGAGGGGGAGGAGGGCCTCGGACCCAGGGTAGGAGGGGGAGGAGGGCCTCGGACCCAGGGAGGGAGGGAGAGGAGGCCCTCGCACACAGGGTAGGGGGGGAGGCCCTCAGACCCAGAGAGGAAGGGAGAGGAGGCCCTCAGACCCAGGGAGGGAGGGAGAGGAGGCCCTCTAACCCAGGAAGGGAGGGAGGGAGAGGGACCTTGAGGATGTGGCCATGGCAGATCCTAATCCTGTTTGGTGGCCTACGAGTCCTGGTACAGTTATAGCTGATTGTATTTCATTCACTAAATGTATGTACGTATGTGCGTATGTGTGTGCTTGTGTATGTATGCTACATCTGTTTGGCCATTGAAGAAGTTTTTTGAAGAGTTGCATTGATATCCAATTTCAACTGGCAATGCAATGCTCGCAATACAACTAGACGTCACTACGCTAGGACACTGTAAACCCTGGCCCACCCTGAACACAGTCCTCTGCCCCACCACCCTGAACACAGTCCTCTGACCCCCCACCCTGACCACCACCCTGAACTCTATCCAGCCTCATAACTGTGGTCTTTGCACGCTTAGGTATGGACAAAGATCACCCCCTCTCCCACCACCTCCAACCCATCACACCCCAAGCCCACCCTTCTACCCTCACCCCCCAGCCCTCACCCTCATCCCCACCCCTCTACCCTCACCCCCCAGCCCTCATCCCCACCCCTCTACCCTCACCCCCCCATCCCTCATCCCCAACCTTCAAGCCTCACCCCCCACAGCGCCTCCCCAGCCTTCACCCCCCCGACCCTCACCCCTCACCCCCCACCCCAGCACTCTCACACACCTCACTGCTTCCCGCTACAGCTTGCGAGCAGCTCTCCTACAAACAGCGACCGGCCAATCAGCGCCAAAAGACCATCACAGCTCTCCAGAGTTCAGCTTGTCAAAACAGTCTGATTGCCTTTCATTTGATTTTCCTAAAGCCCGCAAACCTTCACGGTGAACTTCTGTCAGCACGAGCAGCGCAGTTGAGAAAACAGGATTACTTGCTATGGCAACACCTTGAAGCAGCACGTGCAAGTGTGAGAGAATGAGCTCAGTTAGCTGCTGCGGCTAATGACGCTGCTATATTTACATTTGTCTTTGGCAAGGACCAACGCAGCCCTTTCACCCTCTCAATAGTCAGGAGTTTCATTTTTTTCTCACAATCCCTCAGCAGCATTTAATCAACTGAAGCTCATCGTGAAATTAAAGTACCTAGGACATTTTAGAAATAGCTGAGTTGGGTAAATATTTGCAATAGCTCAAAACAAAGCAATCAAAAGTCTTCACAGTTTACTTTGCATTGTGCAATCTTAGACCAAACCTGAATGGACCAAATGAATGGACGTCATCTTAAATTGATACAGATTGTGAGATAAATACTTTACTAACTCTCCCTTTAAACCAATATTACAATACAATACTATTGTCCTTTAGTCTGCTGTACTTCTGTTACAAAGTATGGTGAGTAATGTGACAATGGTTTTCAATGGTTTTCTTTTCAAAATAAGAAATTAAATATTTCCACAATACTGTACCCTATAGGATCACCTTCAATATCTCGTATCTCGTTCAACAGGAGTGGGTTATGCTATTACATTACATTTTGATTTGTATTCATTTAGCAGGTTATGCTATTACACAATGGTTCCTGTGTAACAACTATTACAGGTAACCCACTCTGAATATATAACCACAAGTCAGAGAGAGTGCTACTGAACTGCTGCTAACCCACCAGACCCAGCACCCACAGCCTCTCCACCCCAGGGGTAGAAGGCCATATCCTGGGGCCGGGCTCCCAGCCTCTCTGTGGGCTTGTACGGCTGTCCATCACTCTTAGCCTGGAGCCAGAAAGATGTTACATTTACATTTAGCCTTTAACGCTCTTATCCAGAGCGACATACACAGCAAGTACAGGAACATTCCCACTGAGGCAAGTAGGGTGAAGTGCCTTGCCCAAGGACCCAACGTCCTGTTGACGTAGCCGGGGCTCGAACTGGGCACCTTCCGATTGCTAGCCTGACTTTCTAACCGACTGCGCCACATAACTCGCATGTCAACTCTCAAAACAGACAGTGCAGGGGAGGTGAAAGTGAGCCGAGCCATAGAGAGACAGAGCAAGGGAGTGTCAGAGCGCCAAGCGGGCGATCGGGCCGTGATTGCGAGTTCACGGGCGGCAGGTCGGAGGCCTGGGTTGGCCGAGCCGAGAGCAGGGGCTTCTGGGAAGCCGTAGGAAGCTCTGTGTGGAGGAGATAACAGCGTGTGTGTGTGTGTGTGTGTGTGTGTGTGTAATGGCAGCAAGGGCTGTGAGAGTAAGAGCGTTCTGGGCCCTGCCCTGCCTTTCCTCTATTCACTGGCACATCCTGTATGTGTGGCAGCTCTTAATGGGCTTTAATGAGCCACCAGTGGTTCCAGCTCCTTCCTGCCCTCACACACACACACACACACACACCAGCAGACGGCACAGCAACACCCCTGGCCTCCAGCGCTGGGCTCACAGGCCACTCTCCTCTCTTATCCAGAGGAAGAGAGAGAGAGAGACATGGGGAAGGGGGGGCGGGGGTGTTCGGGAGAAGACACAATGAGAGGGTAGAATGGAAATACGTTTCTTAGGTTACGTGTTTTTGGCGCTCTCCGCACACAGTGCAGCGCGCGCAAACCCAACATGGGGGAGCTATTCGGGGGTTGGCCTTTGGCTCTGTCCTGCGTGTCGATGACAGACAGGGTTGGGTGAACAGTGAGAGTGCTGTGCCGTCAGCACAGTTCTGGGGCCTGCGTGCATGCGGAGCAGCATGACCCATGACAGGTGAGAGACTGTCTCAGATCCCCGGGACCCTGTGACACTCTGGAATCTTCTGCAGATTACAGGATCAGTGGCTTCTTTTGAAAAGGGCTGAGGTCGTCTCCCTGCTCTGTCAGATGCAGGGCTTTAGAGGAGAGTGAAAAAGCCTCCGGCATGTGTGTGGGTGTCGGTGTGTGTCTTCTGTGTGTGTGTGTGTGTGTGTGTGTGTGTGTGTGCATGTACGAGGGTGTGTGCTTCTGCCTCAGTGTGCGTGTCTGTGTGTATGTGTGGCTGTGTGAGCGTGTGTGAGCATGTATGAGCGTGTGTGTGTGGGGGGGGGGCAGGGGGGGGCAGGGGCACTACAATTGGAAGATTATATGTAGGATTGCTGGGAATGTCTGTACTGTATGTCACGGCAGTAAGTAAACGTTTTTCTGTCTTCCTCCCTGCGTGTGTCTTTCTCTGAGCCTCTCTGTGTTTCTCTATCTCGGTCTTTGGGTGTGTTGGTGCCTCTCTCTCTTCGAATAGTTATAGTTTATAGAGTCGTCATCGATGTGCAGTGCCGCAACATGTCTGTACTACTGAGAAAGTCCTGATCGGGTCACAGAGGTTCCCAAAGGTCAGCACATGTTATTCACATTAGCATTAATCATGAAGATCGTCGAGACGATCATCATGATAATAACCCCACCCCAGATGGCTACAGGTGCAGGTCAGATGAGGTCTAGGAAGTGTGTGCGTGTGTGTGTGTCTCTCTCTCTCTCTGCATGTGTGTGTCTGCATGTGTGTGTGTAACCACCTAGCAGCCAGACACCTGAGTGGTCCCTCAGTGCCCAGAGGAAGGGTCCTAGCTGTCGGACATCCCCCTCTGAGGGTCCCCTCCCTGCCCCAGACCACCTAATCAGTGGGAACAAAAGGGGGAGGTGCTCTGGTTGTGTCCAGAATAGCTCGTGGAGTGGAATTGGAAGGATGTGGGGAAACTGATGCAACCACGTCTATATACACACACTGGTAAACAAGGTCAAGCCGTTATTAAGAGAAACTGTATATGTAATTTGGCGCCATGTTCCTGTGTTGGGAGAACGCAGGCGAGGGGGGTGGGGGGGGGGGGGTTGGTTGCGGAGAGGGAGACGCCGGTGTAGTAGGCGGCGTAAGTAGCCATTTTGTCGTGAAACGTGCGAAAGTGGAGCGAGCGGTTGTATTTTTGTGCGGGCAAGTGCAGCGTGACGGTGTTTGCGCGAACGGCCGCAATTCGTGCTCTCCGGCGTGCGCGTGACTGTGCACGCGCACACGTGTGTGCATGTGTGAGTATGCGCGTGCGCGAGTGAGTGCTCGCAATTTCCCCCCTGCATTTCATTACAAGGTGACAGCTTCGCAAACTGTGGCCGTAGTGGTCAAATGGACTTCCTGGCCCTGGAGGCCGCATTGTTCCCCCTCATGTACTTATCCTTCACAACACCACACAAGGGAAGACTGTCCGTCACATCAGGAAACCAGATTCTGCTCCAGTTCGTGCAACGGGAGCACGGCTACTGTGCGTCTGAGAGTGACATCGCTTCACTGCTGTTAGCGCGGCATGACAAATCTTGTCAACCTAAGCAGTCGTCTGTGGAAAATCGGTGCGTTTTTGTACGCGCGTGTGTGCGCGCGTGTGGGAGCAAGCACAGTGTTTATTGCCAAATCACATCTGCTGGAAATGATTTTACACCCTAGCGTGCGTACGACTATGTCTGCGCAATGATTTCTTCCGTTATCAATAAAGCAGAACGGGCTGCCTCCTCACACACGCTGTCGGTTGATAAGTGTGTGTCTGGAAAAGCGGGGGCCCTTCAGGGAGGGCCGAGGTGATAAAGGGGACAATGAGCTGGTGGGGCCAGCAGGGTCCCCTACTCCTCAAGGGGGACACAGATTAGGACTCCTGAACTTCCTTTGGAAAACAGGCTCCAGGACTGAGAGGAAGCCCCCCCTGTCATCTGTGCTCCCCCCTCCACCCCTCCACCCACCCCCGCACCCCCCAAACCCTCTCCCAACTCCCGGCCCCCCCTCACTTCTTCTCTTCCACCTCTGACCAATCTTCCCTTCCTCCAACACCCCCCCCCCCCCCACACACACACACACACACACGCACACTCCTACTCTCTGCTCTCTGGTGCCCTCCCTCCACCTTCTCTCTCTGGCTGGGAGATGAAACCCAGGCCCCTCGGTTCGCAACTTACCACCAAATTCTGCCCGGATACCCGCGGGCGGAGCCTCGACAGGCAACTGGGGGCCCTTTTTCTCTCCCTTTCCCTCTTTTCTATTTCCCTGCAACGTCTCTCACTCTGTCTCTCTTTTTCTCTCTCTATCTCTCTCTTTTCCTGTGCTATCTCACACTCTCACACAGGCTCTGCTTTACGCCTTCTCTCTGTCTCACTCTCTGACTATCTCTAACTTGCTCGCTCTGTCACTCTCTCTTCATCTTGCGCTCTGTCCCACTCTTTTCCTCTTTTTCACCTTCTGTTATATTCAGAGATGTGGGTTGGCAGTATTCCTTTAAAGGGGTCATTGACTTATTTTATTCGGTATTACACACTGTGCCTTAAGGTCTCTGAATAGGGTATGTTACGTTGGTTGCACTGAACATGGCCAGGGTGCTGTTGTATGCTCCCTAATGTAACTTGTGAAATAGCTCTTCGATGAAATGAGAGGTTTTCTCCCTTATATGGTGATGCTCATGAATACATGTGAGCCGCACACTGATTGGTTGGTTTACAACAACAAAACCACAGAGCAAAGATGTAACGTAGTCAAACATGCATCGGGAATTGTAGATTGACACATTGAACACAGTCAGGAAACGTAAATAATGTTAGACCTGTTGCCACTAAACAAAATCATCACCCATTCTACCTATAGACGCAGAATAAGTTAGCAATGGCTAATACTTGCAAATAACTGTTAGCGACAACATCACGCCAAAGGTTACAGTTGCGATGACCATGCGGTCGCATGTGTACGTAAAGTTTGGGGGGAGTGATAAAGGTACAAACCAGAGCCCAAAAAAGTTGTAAAACTATCGTTTTTATAGGAAAGAGGCGTCAATGGACTTTGAGGTTCACTGTTCATCCATTTTACTCACCAAACAAACTCGGTTTTGCAGTCAAAGCCCCCTTTAAAGCAGACATGTTTTGGTCACATCAGTAAGACAGTTTGGATGATATCACAGTGTGTTATGTAGTTATTAAACATCTGGGAACGCAGTGTGTCCTGGTGGTTCTCAGGGCTGAGCATGTACAGGCCCTGCCACAGGGCCCTGAGTTCAAGTCCAGCTTGGACCATTTCCAGCATATCATTCTCTCGAACCCCAAAAAATATACATATATACATGCTACCCGGTAATTTCTGCTTGTCTAATTTGAATCTGTACATCTGTACATTTGAATCTGTAGATACCCTGTTTGAATCTGTACATACCCTGTATATCCTGTCTATACTGTTCATAATATGTATATTCTGCGTATACCCATATTATTATATTCTGTTGTTAATAACTGTTTTGCACTTCTGGTTGGATGCTAACTGTATTTCGTTGCCCTGGACTTGTACCTGTGTAATGACAATAAAGTTGAATCTAATCTAATCTAAAATGTCATGTCAATGTTTTGTGAGAAACCTACATTATCTTCTTCTCCTCATCTTTAGTTGTGACCATTCAGGAGCAGGGAGGAGAGGTTGACAACGTCTCTCCTGAGCAGAGAGCGTCCGTGAAACCAGTTCAAGCCGTCAGACGAATCCCTTTCCTCCGCTCTGCTCTGACTACGACACATGAAACCCTGGGGGAGGAACCCAAACCTTTAACCCAGAAGATGTTTTTTTTTATCTCAGCATTAACTCAGCAACTGTCTAACATAATGAAAGCCCATCGAAGCCACCGTCCTGCATGATCGAGATGCCTGGTCATTTCAGCAGCCATCGCTCCATCCAGGTGGGAGTCTCCGTGGTCATGGCGGACATCTTGAGATCCTTTCTTGGTTCTGCGGTTTCTATTTTCAGCGTAACAGCCACAGGCAGTTTGGATCGCCCTCCAGTGTAGGCTGGCACGGTTCTGCCCATGGAAAGCCACAGCCAGCTGGCTCCACAGGCCCCTCCCTGCACCATCCCGGTGCCCGCCGCTAACTGGGAGACTGTGCCCCCCCCCCCCCTCCCACCCCCTTTACCACAAACACCTCCCTCAGGTAATGTTTTCCAAAAGACCTGCCAGCTGTTTTTTTTTTTTTTTTTTTTTAAGAATTTCCATTCACCGAGGGGGGAAAAAATAGGCACCTCCTGAAACACAAGAGGTCTTTTCAGCCTCTCCCCTGGTCCTACTGCCCTCCACCCCCCCCCCCCAGTCCCCCCCAGTCCACCCCAGACAGCAGGCAAGCCCTAAACCCTGTCTTAACACAGCAGAGGTGAGAGCATCAAGCCCGCGCTGCAGCATTAAACCTTCCCCGCACACACTTGTTTGGTTCAATCAAATATGGTAAAAACCAGGCCCCAGGCAGGGAGTCCAGACCTAAGCCCTCTGCTCTGGCTAATGCTATGTAATGCTTCCATATACAGTACAGTGTGTGTGTGTGGGGGGGAAGGAGGGGGGGGGGGGAGTGCCAGACTGGTCACTGGCACCTCGCTACACCAGCCGGTAAGGACGAAGACAAGAGGGCGACACGCTCCTGCTGTGTTTTCTTCTGACGGATTGCAGGAGTGGTTGAGTAATCCCCTCATTTGTAATTCAGGGACACGTTTATGAGATTACCGTGAAGGTGTTATATGACACTGACCTTAGTTTAGAGCCCAAATGTGGGCTTGTTCTGTTCTGCGCTGTAAATTGTCACACAATATTTGGTTGAAATGCTGGAATAGTAGGATTTATGTGTTGTATTTTATAATTATGTGTTAACAGTCAGTTACTAAGTACAGGACTGAGATTCATCATGAGGTTTTCAGGGCTGAATTGGATGGAGGTTTGAGTTTGAGTGGAATTTGGCTGAATTGAAACAGAATGCAGATTGAGCCTGAGTCTGGGGATCTAGTGTCTTGGTCTGGGTCCGGAAATATGTCTGAATAAGTGCCTGTGTCTGGGTCTGGTACTGTGCCTGTGCCTGAGTCTGGGATTGTTTGTCGGTCTAGATCTGTGCCTGTGTTTGTGCCTGTGTCTGTGCCTGTGTCTGTGCCTGAGTCTGTGTCTGTGCCTGAGTGTAAGTCTATGTCTGTGCCTGAGTCTGTGTCTGCGACTGTGTCTGTGCCTGAGTCTGTGCCTGAGTCTGTGCCTGTGTCTGTGCCTGAGTCTGTGCCTGTGTCTGTGCCTGAGTCTGTGCCTGAATCTGTGCCTGTGTCTGTGCCTGAGTCTGTGCTTCTGCCTGAGTCTGTGCCTGTGTCTGTGCCTGTGTCTGTGCCTGAGTCTGTGCCTGTGTCTGTGCCTGAGTCTGTCCCTGTGCCCAAGACTGTGTCTGCGCCTGAGGCTGTGTCTGTGCCTGAGTCTGTGCCTGAGTCTGTGCCTGAGTCTGTCCCTGAGTCTGTGCCTGTGTCTGTGCCTGTGCCTGAGTCTGTGCCTGTGTCCGTGCCTGAGTCTGTGTCTGTGCCTGAGTCTGTGCCTGTGTCTGTGCCTGAGTCTGTGCCTGTGTCTGTGCCTGAGTCTGTGTCTGGTTTTGAGCCTGGGTCTGGGTGAGCCAGAGCTGGTCTCAGAGGGACGCCGTGTGATAAATGGGTCTTATCTGGAGGCCACGGTGCTGGGAAGCCAACTCTGTTTCCCTCCGATTACATTAGCAGGCAGGAAAGCGGGACGCAAGTGGAATGGCTGGAAATCCACCGAGCGAGGGCAGACTGTCATTTTCACTTGTTTGCCAGTTGATAAAGAGAGCAGGAGGGCAGGGAGGTGGGTGACTGGACTTGGCCTTAAGAACATACCAGGGACCATTTGCCAAGTTGATTGTGTTGTGTTTGTCTAGACAGAGCTGACCAGAGGGGTCATGGATTTATTGATGTGGCTTCCACACCGACACATGCCTGTCGCCCTGATCCGGGGAGCCAAACTGTCACATCTAGTGTCCGGTGAGCAAGTCCTGCCTTCCAATCCAAACCCTTCAAAGACAGACGTTGACATAAACGGCCATTCAGCGGCAACAGCGCGCCAAATGTTTTGGTCACACTCGTTCCCCCAGACGTGAGTTTTCCTGTCAGTCAGCCTGAGGTGAGCATTCATCTCTAGAGAGCCCTTATCTGCTGACCTCAGGCCTGGAACAACAGGCTGGGGGGGTGGGGGGGGAGGCAGGGACATCCTGGGGGAGGCCTGGGGCTTGAGAAGCCTGCGGGGGCAGGGGCTGATAGGCCTGGGGGGCTGGGTGGGATGGGACGCTGGGTGGCCCAAGCCTGACTGGGCTGGGCAGTAATTCATGGCTGGGGCTGGGGTGGGAGACAGCCTACTTGACTGAATTGTTTCCTCATTGTGGACCTTCAGGGCCCCATGGGTGACAGCTAATCAGACATTTATAGTAAGGTGTACATAGAAGCACTGTTAAAAGCTGCCACATGGCAAGTACTAAAGTAAGCAATGTAGATGAAATATCCAAAGAGAGCGAACACAGATAAAAATACATCAAATGTATCGTGGTGATGAAGGAACGTTTCATATTTATGAAATCGTCTTGGAAAGAATCTAGCAGTGAGGGGAGGAGAGGTGGAGGAAAAAAAAACGGAGGTATGCATCTATGGATGGAGAGGAAGAGCGATAGAGAGAGAGGAAGAGAGCGAGAAAGAGAGACGGAGATGTGTGATAAAGAGTGGGCAGCTGCTCAGACAAACATGGCGTGGTTCTTCCTCCTTGACATCCTGAGGAGGAAGCTGGGGTTCTCGAGCCTCCTGCCGCAATCCCTCTGAGAGGAGAGACCCCCTCCACCTCCCTCCCTCCCTCCCTCCCCCCCCCTCCCTCCCTCCCTCCCTCCCCTCCCTCCCTCCCTCCCTCCCTCCCTCCCTCCCTCCCTCCCTCCCTCCCTCCCTCCCTCCCTCCCTCCCTCCCTCCCTCCTTCACTCCCTCCCTCCCTCCCCCCCTCCCCCCCTCCCTCCCTCCCTCCCTCCCTCCTTCCCTCCCTCCCTCCCTCCCTCCCTCCCTCCCTCCCTCCCTCCCTCCTTCACTCCCTCCCTCCCTCCCCCCCTCCCCCCCTCCCTCCCTCCCTCCCTCCCTCCCTCCCTCTCCTCCTCCAGCCAGCAGGTCATCTGACCCAGGCAGGAAGTACGCAGGCGAACGTTCCTCTCCCTCTTCCCTCTATCTTTCCATCTGTCTCTTACTTTTCCTGTCTCGAATATCCACTCCCCTCTTTCAGAATCTCCAGCTCTATCTCCCTCTGTCTTTCTCTTTTTTTTTTCTCCCCCTCGTTCTTCTGCACAGTTGTGTGCCTGCTCTCTGTGTTTCCTCACACCTGCTTGTCATCTGGAGCGTAACGTCTGGTACAAACAGAGCACATCTACCTGCGACACAGGCAAGCTAAGGACTCATAAATCACTACTTTGTCCAACAATCAAGCTAATTGCCATTTCAGTGGCTTCAATTGAGGTGCAATTGGGGTTGAGTGGCTGTGCAGTTTAATGGGACATTAGGTAGCGGGCACAGACCTGTAGGGGTGTATGTGTGTGTGTGTGTTTGCGGGTTTGTGTGTGCATGTGTGCTTGTGTAAATGTGTGTACCGTGTCTGTATAATGTATCTGTGTGTGAGTCCATGAGTGTAGAAACATGTTGTGTGTCCTGCATGTGTTTTCAGCTGAGCAGGGTTGGGCTGTGCATGCCCCAGGGCCTCACAGTAAACGAGGGGAGGGTTTAATGTTACAGGGGCTCCCCCTGGACCTGTCCACCCTTCCCACAGCCTGCTGAGGAACTGCAGATCCACAGAGAACGTTCTGGAACACTCCCAGTGAGACGGGAGGAGAAACAGGTACAGTACGCTGTGAAAGCCCCAAACATACGGAGGCAGAGATGGACACAAACTCCCTGGTTCGCCTCCTCCCCCCCCCCTCTGGAGCAGCATGCGAACAGATTAACTGTGGACGAAGAATACTGAAGTTTCAGGAGTGAAACTCAGCTCAAGGTGAATTTCAACAGTTCAATAGAAACCCATAGTTCAATAGTTTACTATTCAGAAGCGCATGGTCGCCAGTCGATATCAAAAACGGAACCGTGAAAGGTAGGTTTTGACAGACGTGTTTTTAACAAGGCGTCAACGTCGAAAAACACGAGACGAAGCGGCCCGGATAACAATAAGGACCCCATTTTTTCGGGCCCCTCCTGTTGGAGCGGTGGTCGCTGGAGATTACCGCCCTGTGTTGTTGTTCTCCTCCGGTTCTCACATCCATTCATCCAGCGCCGCGGTTATCTGGCACTCGCACTCCTGCCCAGCACAGCGGGGAGGCTCTGTGAGAACAAACCCGCACCAGAGGGCACCGGGAGCTCCCACGCCCCCCTCCCCCCCATCCCCCCCGTCCCCCCCGTCCCCTGCCCCCCCAGCCCTGCCTACCCCCACCCCGGCCCCTGCCCCTGTGCCTCTCCGTGCCCCTACCTCTGCAGTCTGCCCGGTGACCTGGGCGCTGATAAGGCTTTGAGGCCTCATGGTGCCTGGTGCTCGGTGCCAGTACTTCCGGCACACACACACACACACTCTCCCTCAGAAGTGCTGTGTCACCGATGGGCTAGGTGATCGAAAACAGCAGCCCAGAGAAAAAAAGTGAGACAATAGGGCTCCATGACAAGACTGACTGCAACTGCGGGGGTGTGTGCGTCTGTGCGTGTCTGTGTGTGTGCTTTTTACAGGAAATGTTTTTGTCTGCATCTCAAAAAAATGGTGTAGAAACACGTTCGGTTATTTCGGTTGGCTTCATCTCCCCAACACACTCCGCTTTCACCGTTCTCCGCCATCAAACAGCCGTGTGCTCGCCCTTTCTGACAGACAGACGCGCACACACGCACTCTCTCACACACACGTCCAGATTGAAGGGTGTGTGGCTCTGGTACGGCTGACTGCCCTATTTGTCTGGACACATGTAACTAGGCTCATCAATCTTCTGTGGGACTCAGGACCAGGATTAAAAACAGGTGGGCCTGCCCAGGCTGCTTCATGAGGTGGAAACAGTTTCCTAGCCTGTCACACTGGCAAATCCCAGACCAGCACACACACACACACACACACACACACTTAGACAGATAGAGATGGAGCACCGGGACAGTCTGGCTGCTGTACTGTCTGAAACCTTACCCCCTCATAGCGCCATTCCACTTCAGAGAAAAACTGGCAGACAGATAGAGATGTATCCGATTCGCAAGCAAGAATTTCTACTACCGCGCGGAAATAGTCAACCGCTGGTGTTTGCGGGCCGCCGATGCCCTGTCGCACTGACAAACAAACAAGGTTCTGGGTTGCGGAGAGTTAGCGCCTCCTGTTGGTTGTCTGGCTGAAGTGCGCCGTTCTCAGAGAGGGAGGATATTCATCTCCTGACCGGTCTGTTTGCCTTCCTGAGCCGCTCCTGGCTCTCACAAAGATTAAGTCGGCTAAAGAAACAGGAGAGGTGAGACCAGAGGCAGCCTGGTGGCTGCGTGGGTTTAAACGATGGTTTGACGTGAGGAGGAAGGAAATCAAGGCTATCTCAGAGCGTTTCATATTCAGATTACCAACAGGAGCTGCGGGTTAAATCAACACCGCCGCACAATGCGTTTGTCTGTCTGAACAGAAATCAGAGGCCGTTCACATGATTTACCAACGATTAAAGGTACCTGGGTGTGAGTGTGGGCGTGACAAGTGTTCTACTTGTGCGGCTACGTTGCCCGCAAGCACGGGCATGCACGTGCGCGGGCGAATGCGCGAGGGTGTGTTTTTGTCAGATGCGTACACACATGTTTGGGTGTGTTTGTGTGTGCGTGTGTGGCTGAGAGGTGCTTTGACCCCGGTCAATTCACTTGACTTCTCGGCACCTCGGCCAGGGCCAGCTGTATCAACACGTCAGCGTCCAGGCAGAGGGCTGCGTCACAGGCCCGTCACCCGCCTGACTGGCTGTTTGTGTGTGGGGGTGGGGGGGGGGGGGGGGGGGGGGGGGGTCACTGCTGTTGGGATGGAGGGCTCACCACAGCCCCAGTCCATGGAATTCTAATTACCCTCCACTCCCACCACCACCCCCCCCTCGATCCCCACTGGCAACCTTGCCCTGAGTAAACAAGCACCCGGGGTCGGGGGCAAAGCAATCAGCACCTCAGGGTAAGGCTTAATGGATGACTGTGTTGGCTGAAACAGGTGGCTTGATGGTGCTCCAGGAAGGATTACAGATCAGGAGCGATGCATTGGGCCTGAGAAGTCTTCACTCTTTTCAGGCTAAGTAGGTCTTCTTGCTTCCTGATGGGCCTGCTCTTGGGGATCCAGTTATGAGGATCCAGCAGGCATCGTTGGGTATCGTATGAACGTCTTCGCTATGCCTTGGCGGTTGCATTGTCCTGCCTGGCTATGCTTCGTTATTTAGTCATTTAGCAAACGCTCTTATCCAGAGCCAATTACAGCAAGTACAGGGACATTAGATTAGATTCAACTTCAGGGTACAGGGGTAACGAAATACAGTTAACATCCAACCAGAAGAGCAAAACAGTTATTACAACAGAATATAATTCAGAATGAACAGATGCCAACAGTGCAAGATAACAACAGAAATTATATAGGGTGGCGGGGGTTCTATGTGGGGGGTTAGGGGGGTTAGTGCGGGTTGAGTTCAGGAGTGTCACAGTTCTGGGGAAGAAGTTGTTCTTCAGTCTGCTGGTTTTAGACCGGAGACTCCTGAGGCGCCTGCCGGAGGGCAGGAGGGCAGGAGGGCAAACAGTTTGTGGGCGGGGTGTGAGGAATCTCTTCGGATGCTGTGAGCTCTACGCAGACAGCGCTTCCTCTGGATGTCCTCAATGGACGGAAGAATAGTCCCAGTGATGCGTTGGGCAGTTTTCACCACCCGCTGCAGTGCCTTGCGCTCTGCAACTGTGCAGTTCCTGTACCACACTGTAACACAGTTTGTCAGGATGCACTCGATCGCACAGCGGTAGAAGTGACAGCTGAGGACAGGTGGTGTTTCCTCAGTGTTCTCAAGAAAAAGAGACGCTGGTGAGCCTTCTTGATCAGGCCGGAGGTGTTGGTAATCCAGGACAGGTCATCCGAGATGTGGATCCCCAGGAATTTATAACTGGAGACACGCTCAACGGCCATCCCGTTGATGTGAATGGGGTCGTGCGTGCCTCCCCTCTTGCCCCAAGGACACAACGTCATGTTGGCACAGCAAGGGTTTGAACGAAGGACCCTTCTGATTATTAGCCTGACAACCTCACCCCTCAGCCACCTGACTCCCTTTGTGTAGGAAACAGTTACTCCCTCAGTAGAAACTCCATGGAGGAGGTGTAGGAGCTGTAAGGAGGACATGTGACAGATGATGTTGCAGAAGATTGATGGGTATAGGGATTTTGTAGTGAAAGAGGAAGTGAGTGGAGGAGGAAGATGTTGGTACCCGCAGTTGGGTGCATTGTTATTGTTGTTTGCTTTCCTACAGGTACAATATTGCCCATTGGCGATGCTTGCCTTATAATTGTAACTTATTCAGCTGAATGCTGTTATGGCTCTTCTCTTTGGCACTTGTTTGTTTTCTCACGATTTATGTTTCATGATCTATACACCCACTATGTTTGGGGACTATTACGTTGCTATGATCAGTGACCGACGCTCTTTTGTGAAGCTCTGTCTTGGAAGTCGCGTTGGATGAAAGCGTCTGCTAAATAAATACATGTCAACGTAAGATGGACGGGGGTGGAGGAGGAAGATGGAGGTTTGAAGGGGTGAAGGAGGAGATAGATGCTCGCCTAGACTCAGGTGACAGAACTGACATTTGAAGTGAGTGTGCCATGTTCTAAAACACTTGTGTTGCCATGTTAGCAGGAACAGATGGAGTCCAGTATCACCTCCTTGTCAGCCTGGACTGGTTTGGATGGAAAGACAGTGAAGGGCTACGTAGACACTGCCTGTCCTCAACGGGAAGCGTCACACTTCCACTCCAGACTAAATGTCCTCTAAGCCTCTGGAATGATGAATAAATATCTGTTTTGAGACCAGAGAGTTCAAAAATGATTCCAGTCGCTTTAATTGAAGGACAGACCAGCAAAGGTCAACTCCACCACCGTTTCCCAAAGCTGCGTCCAGCCAGCGCTCCTCCAAGCACGGAGATGAGATCAGATAATCCTTTATTCGTCCCGCTGTGGGGAAATCGCAGTTCGCAACAGCCGCAGGGTACAGCACAGCACTCAGAGTAGCAGTTGAAAATATCAAAAACACAATATTCAAAGAACAAGATATGGGGAATCCTACCAAATACGGAGATAAGGATCTAAGAGTAATACGGATTTAAGAGCAAGAGACACAGGAGTCAAATCCACTCCAGGTGTGAGCTCTGTCCTCCTTCCAGTCCGAACACGTACTGCTGTCCACTGAAGCATCGAACCTCAGGGGTCCCATAATCAGCTAAAGATGTTGAGCGTGCTCGACTGGGACATCGGATGAGGAGGAACGCTAGAGAACAGCTACTTCTTTAATCCTGTTGTAGAGCTTGAACTAATACCATTACTGGAGCAGAGTCTTCAGAAGGGGAGGAGGCCTCGCTGCGGCCTGGATCTTTTATTAGTATTATTTCTGGCAGCCGGGGCCGCGCACACTTCTGTGCTGCTCTGACCAGAGGTCTATACCCAGATGGCGGCAGCGCTACAACCGACGGCACAACAAACACTTCAGTCAGCTTCTGGACCCTCGTACCGGGCTGGACTGGGGGGGGGGGGGGGGGGGCTTGGAGCAAAGCCAAGCAGCACACTACCTCTCACCCTCTAACCTCCCTGCTCTGCTCCCAGCCCGCGGAGCTCCTCGGCTAGCAGCCTGGGACAGCTCAATCCTCGCGCTGATTTACTGTCCTCCAGGCTCCTGTGGCTGCCAGGGCCGCCCTGAACAGAAGCATGGAGGGCCTACACGCTGTACAGCGAAACAGATACACTTCATCCATATCTAGATAGATCGATAGATAGACAGATATCATTCTGATAAATAAATAGATAGACAGGGTTAGATCAGTGGGTTCTGAACCTGGGTTCGATCGAACCCCAGGGGTTCGGTGAGTCAGTCTCAGGGGTTCGGCGGAGGTCAAGACACACGTCTGACTCATATGATTCGGGATGAAACGACCAATTAAGAAGCGTTCGGTAAATGCGTATATGAAACTGGTGGGGTTCAGTACCTCCAACAAGGTTAAGAACCACTGGATTAGATAGATAGATAGATAGATAGATAGATAGATAGATAGATAGATAGATAGACAGATACAAACATAGATGCATGGATAATATTGAATAAATAATAATAAGATATAATAAATAATGTCACACAAACATACTAACATTCCTAACCAAAAATCTACAGAGCTACTCCCCCGACGACGTCTAAACAAGTACGATGTACTATATGAAGGATTATGATCAGAGAAGATGAATATGTATTTGATGTGGTATTTTGGTATTTACAGCATTCGTAGAGAGGAAGCTGAGAACCTTGCCATTCTGTGTGACCCTGTGAAGGATGTTAAGTCCACAGTCCAGTTGTGTTTGGAGTTGGGGGCCGTGCATGGGGACCAGAGCTCAGGTGCAGGGTTGTGTAAAAGGCCTTCACAGAGCTCGCTGTGTTTGGACTGTTGGCAGGGGAAAACATGAACCTGGCAGAGACCTGCTCTATCAAGAAAAAAACTGTCAATAACAGGAACTCAATCAGAACTGCCCCTTTTTCCGCTCTCTACTGCACTCTGGGCTTCCTAGTCTGACAGAGGGTGGCTGGCTGGCTGGCAGGCTGGCTGGCAGGCTGGCTGGCTGAAAACAGGCCTTCACCACAGGTGAGAACCGAGTTGGCTCTTTTAGTCCGCACTCATTTGTACCTCGTTAAATGAGGTTTCTAGAACTATTCAGATGATTCAGCTGTGACAGAAGGGAGCCAAACTGCTGCCAGAGAGGCCAAAAATGACTGAGGTCTAACAGTGAGACAAGTTATTGGAAGATTAAGCAGCGGGTCTCCGAGACTCTTTAGATGGTTCAAATGAAGACTTATGAATAACAGAGATCTGGGCACATGTAATGGTATTTACAGGGCGAAGGTCCCATCAAAACCATGGAACTCAGGATACGAGGTAGATAAACACCAGCTCAACTGCTCCTGCTTACTGGAACCTTTCCCTCCACGTAACCTGACTGAGTTGGCAGTTTGTATCCCATGCCAGAGAAGATGAGGGGGCAGAAGCATCCAGGAGCGCATGGCACAAGCCAGCCTACCATTATCTGCACAGCCTGTTCGCACCATGACACAGCCTGTGCGCGGTGAAGCGTCCATGGTTGGATTCCTCAGACCCTGTCATCACCTGGTCCATGTTTAGTCTGGGTGTCAGCGTCTATCAGCTTAAACTGACACCAAAATATCCCTGTTTTCCTAAAGACAGGGATACGGGAGACCGTCCTTTGAAAATGAGATCTGGAACGTTCTGAGACATGCCAGACAGGTATCACAGTCGAGATGAGCGCTCAGGCCCTGGTTGCTTTTGGTAGAGGGAGGTATTTAATTTCCGAAAATATACTTGAACTCCAGTGATTTATACTCCTAAGATGTAAGGTCAGTGTTTTTGGAAGGGATTTTAAGCTTCAGCAATGTGTACTGCGAGTCCATAGAGTCAATTTCCGCTGGAGGTTGAGAAATTACATCAAAGCGCCCCCCTCTGGCAAGAGGCCTAATACGCAGCAGATTCTGAAGTCTGGCCAGACTGAGAGTCTCTGCGTTCCTTTATGTTGCCTCCTCCATCACCTGCAAAGATGGGGAGTCAAGTGGCCGAGCGGTGAAGGAATCGGGTTAGTAATCAGAAGGTTGCGAGTTCAATCCCGGCTATGCCAGCATGACCTTGGGCAAGGCACTTCACCTTACTTGCCTCAGGGGGAATGTCCCTGTACTTGCTGTAAACTGCGCTGGATAATAGCGTCTGCTAAATGAAAAAAAAAGAAGATTCACAACAAAGCCTTAAGTACATCGCAACCGAGATAAGTTACATTTAAATGAAGTTATATTAAGTACAAGTGTAGGCGTATGTCTATACCCCCCCCCCTTTCCCCTCACCTCATCCTTTCAACTAATTTAAGAAAATCTCCCTTGACTTTTCTGTCTCATTCACACGCTCTGACCAGAGCCATAGGTTCAGGACTAATTGAATAAGCGACGACCCTGTGGACTAGCTCTCTGTGGAACCGGACCAGGCCCAGAAAGAGCTCTCCTCTGAGGGCAAACACTGCCAATTTACAGTCATTTCATGCTCTGCGCTCCGGCACACGAGGGGCCTGCACGAGGCCACACACACCAGCGGAGGAGCAGTAATTTATGGGCTCCTCAAATCAGGCTTTAAATTCTGTTCTTTTTCTCTCTTATGAAACGCAGCTGTTAATTTTCCCTCCTCTCCCCCGCTTCCCTCCCTCCTGACGCTGCAGAGGTGATTAATAATGGGTAACTATCTCGACACGCCGGAATGAACGCACTAACTCACCTTAACGGCAACCGCATGCTCAGAACGTGCAGGGCTTGCGTGTACATGTGAGAGTTATCGGGTGTGTATCACAGACTGATTACATTTGCATTTCGTCATTTACAGGGACATTCCCCCTGAGGCAAGTAGGGTGAAGTGCTTTGCCCAAGAACACAATGTCTTTTTATCATGGCTGGGGATCAAACCTCAAACCCTCTGATTCCCAGTCCGACTCCCTAATCGACAACGCCACGACTCCTCTGATTACAGATCGATGACATGTGCTGTAAAAAAGCACGAGGTGTCATGCTAGATCGCATAATAAACTGAACGACTGAATCAGTCAACATCATTGACGTAAGGAGACAGTGGTTTTACTGTTCGAGGAGACGTCAGTGATGTTTGAATTGAATCACATTCTCAGTCAGGTTGTTGAGTCACCTCCGAGTCACCTCTCCCAGTCAGAACCCCGCTGGCTCTCAGCCACGGCGTTATTACATCAAATGAACAGCCCGAATCACCATCTTAATGATGCTTGCATCCATTATGTTCATTAGGCTCTTGCTATGGACTGTTAGCGATTATGAAACTCTCTATATACAGTCAGCCCATGTGGCCCATACACTTATGAACAGAGTTCAGCTGAGCCATAACATCTATTTATAGTCCTCTTGGTCAGCTGGCCAATGCATCATGCTTTAGAAGCAAATGGATTTAGCAAGTATGATTTAATGTCTGAGAGAAATGACCATTTGACTTTGGATCGCTTGACTCAGTCATTAACACTAACAGCACAGAGGGCAGAATTCATATTATTTCACTCCCCAAAAAAACAGACATTTTCACATAGACACGCATTCCTGGATTCCCCAATATATTGGCTCTTTCCCTGTCTACAGTTCTAATTAGGGCACTCTATCCTTGACTGAAATATGAAATTCATAAGCTTCCTCATCATATTACAGCCCAGTTCGGGGCCTTTAAGGTTCAGAGGAACTCTGTTCAAAGTGTGCGTTTTATTACACGCCTCAGTAATCCAGGAAAGAGAAAGCACAGGTCCTGCTGAAATACGATCAGCTTCAGGTTAGCTACGGATGGTTCCAACCTCCTGAAACCTCTCAATGAATCACAGAGTCTCTGCTGATTCCGCCTGAATCGCGTTCTTTTTCACGTGTTTTTCACTTCTTTTTTTTTTTCTCCTCAAGACTTGTTGAGGGAGCGGCCTTATGGAGTTCAACAGTCTCCGTCTGTGTGTCTCTTTCTAACTGGCTATTAAGACTGAGGCATTCTCTGCGGTGGTATATGTCTCTTTCCAGCTAGAGACAAGTATGTCATTAGTTGACCAGGCCGGCTAGTACTGACAGGGCTCCAACAGGGAGTAGCTTCATTAGATACCTATATTTCCTGCTTGAGAGGGTTCCATCTTTGTCTTCCCCCCTTGGCGTATTAAACACAGAGACAAAACCCAGATGACTGGTTTTGAATCTACCCAAACACTGACTAAGTACACTGCTTTGGATGTGGATTCAGAAAGAAAATAATGAAAAAACCACAAGCGGAAAAATTGGTTCCCAAAGGACAATTTATCTGAGGAGAAGCAGCTTTCTGTCAAGCCTGGTCACATTGTCATTTTCTGAGTTTGTCCTGCTTTTGTGTGCATGGAATATACGGTTTCATACTACTGAAAGGGATTTTCTTCTTATTCACAGTATTCCGTCAGACAAAGCTCACATGGGATGATGAGGCTGAGGACAGGTAAGATGAGGTAAACATGCCGATCCTACAAAGAATTCGTCTACATTTGTACAGCGCTCAGCGACAGCTACCGTTGCTAATCTTTTGTCTGCCCCCACCTCATCGATCTCCATCAGCAACGTCAGAAAGACGGAAAACCTAACAGTGGTTCTGAACTCCAAGGACAGAGTGGAAGGAAGGAAGTGCACAGCAAAAAAAAAAAAAGATTTGTAATAAAATTCTGTTCAGGTAAAGCACTTTTCAACCTGTCATCGCCAGCAAGGGTTATTATTATTAAAAACAGGCGCGGTGTCTAACATGTGAAGACTGCCTACTCATTTCACAGTTCAAAGCTGAGCAATGTTGAAATCCAGCGTTCTGTAGATTATCTAGAAAGTCCATATCATTTGATGGATATTTAGAATTTTTTTTCCCACTTAAACGACTATGTTAATATCCTGTCCTTTGTCTGAGGACGGACGAGCAAAGTCTAAAGCATGTTGTGAAGTTGTCCAAATATGTTAATAACAATGAATGTTGACAAGAGATCCTAAAGTGAAATAATTCATTACTTGTTAATCCCCCACAAACCCCCCCCCCTACACTCCTGTCCCTTTAAAATGTTAGTCTCAGTGCAGTCTTCTCTGTGTGTGAGCACTGAATCTGTGAGCTTTAAAGGCTTTCCTCCACCCCGGCAAGCGGAAAGGACTGCTGACGGCACACTCTCATCCCTCCTTCCCTCCTCCTCTCCTTCTCTCTCTCTCTCTTCTCTCTCTCTCACTCTCTCTCTCTCTTCCCTCTCACTTTCCTCCCCTCCTCTCTCGCTCTCACTCTTCTTCTTCTATCTCCTCTTTCCTCTCTCTCCTTCTATCTCCTCTCTCTCTCTCTCTCCATCCCTCCATCCCCCCCGTGTCCTGTTTATGCTGTGCAGCCCTGCGGCCATGCCACCTTGGAGTCCCTCCAGACCACCAAGGTCCTGGCGGCTGCGTGGGATTGGCCAGTGGCGGGTCCTCGCTATGGGAACAGCAGGGAGAGGTGCCGGAGTGGGCGGAAGAGCGGCGTGGACAGTCACTTAGCGGTGTGGATGTTTGACGTCTAGGACCAGGCTAGTCAGGCAGCCAGGCAGGCAGACAGGGGATGATTACTGTGAACTGGACTGGTCTGACTTCCATCGGATGTGTTGAAGGCATAACACAGCAGTGCATTGTGTGGTGAGGTGACCTCTGCTGGAACAGCAGGCCCATACACACCTGTGCAGCGCTTTCAAGTTTACAGGCTTCAACGGAGGAGTTATGTTAAGAACTGAGCAATGGCACTCGACCACACTGCCAGTAACTCTCCAAGAGGAAAGATATTCAGTTGTGTTTCTCAGTTACAAAATCCCAGTCTAAGCACAGTGTTTCCCTCTACTCCGAGTAAACCATTTAAGTGGATAAGGCTCACTATTTGGTGGGCAAAACTGTCCCTACCTTCCGTCTTAAATGTCATCTTTGGTTGTGAATGTAATGGGATACATTATTTTTTACACTTTCGGAAAAAAGGGGGGTCATGTTGGTCTAAAATGAAAGGGGATTTTTTTTCCACAGTTTTGGTCGCCCTCTGCTGGTTAGATTATTCTCTGGCGCATGTCAGCGTTTTACAAATCTTGAGCAAAAGTTTACCACAAATGCAACGGCTGCAAACTTTTTTTCCTTCTTCTATTTTTGCCCGTTAAAACATGGGTGGTCCTCCTTACTGTACCATGTTGAACTCGAACCATGTAGTTGGTAGGGGAAAAAAACAGTGGAAAAAACTCCTGTTGGGGTCATTCTGTCAACAAGTCGTCAGAGCACAGAGCACTGGGCGAACGAAGCATGAAATCGTTGAGGACTTTCCTGACAGTGTTCATGGCCAGACATTCTATTCTCCACCAGAATGGCTGCTTTTGTGGGATCTTGAGAGAGAAGGCTTTCTGTTTTGGAAGAGTTGTCCTGGTTATGAAGCGTTTGAGGTGTTGTTTGAGAAGAGGTGCCAGCTATCTAGACAGGGATGGGGAGGAGGGTGCGGGAGCAGCCGGGGGGAGGGGTTCTGGGGGCGGCCGGGGGGGGGGGCTGCAGGTGCGGGGGGTGCGGGCACATTAACCTCCTCACACACAGCCACTCGGCACTAATTTCTGCTGAGTTTCTGGAAAGTGAGTTTCTGTGCAAAGGCAATCAGGGGAGTGTTTCCCTCTCCGTGCTGATGTGTGCTCTGGGGGCCCCCAAGGCCCCGATGGCCCCCATCTGCCAGAGGGAGAGAGAGAAGGAGAGAAACAGAGAGCCAAAGAAAAGGAGCATGAGAAAAAGAGAGAAAGGCGACTGCTGAGAAAGTGCTAGGGCCCGAGGGGAGGCTTGGGGGGGATGCGAGGGCCATGGAGAGGTCTGGAGGTCTGGTTTAAAACCCCCCAAAAATCCCGCCAGTGTTTTACATACTTCTCTAAGTACTGTAAGAGCAGCAACTGACGCAGCCAGGGTCCCACAGGGGTCTGTGTGTTTGCTAACGGACCGTGTTCCAGACAAATCCCTACTCTGCATTCCACCACGGCTACTGCCACCCCAAGCTACCAGACAGGAAGCTCCCCTCCTCCGGCCGTCGCTGTGGTCATCTCTTCGCCTGGATGCTCTCACCCTGACAAAGACGAATTGAGAGGGGGCCATTTTTTTTTTTTTACCGCTAAAAATAAATGGGCACTTTCTTGAAAAAAAAAAGAAGACGCTAAAACAATTGAGCCAACAAGACAAGCAGTCAATATGGAGTGTGAGACAAAGCGTGGATGGGGGTGGGCCGGGTGTGAGGGTCCTGGCTGTTTGTGTAAGGGCTTGAGGACTCTGACAGCAGAAGCAGGATGTGTGGGGTCATTGTTTCTCACTAATGCCTCCGTGGCTTCCTCCTATCCCACGAACCTCATGGACCTCCATGCCCGTGCGCACGCACACATGCGCACACAGGGGCACCTTCATGCACACTTCATTTAGAGATGAACGTAGATCAATATGAAGATTTTCCTACCTTATATTTTTATAGAATCTGAACCAAATTCAGGATGGACAAAATGCTATGAAACTAAAATATTTATAAGCAATATAGAGCTTTGTTAAATTGATAAACCATATACAGCTTTGCACAGACACAACCATTTTGTAGTCGTAACAGTAATCCTTTTTTGAAAGGCTTTGTATGATTTCAAAGTGTTTTTTTGGGGGGTTGTTTAAGTTTTTCATCATTTAAATTGTCAAATATTTCAGTGATAAGGAAGAGGCTCAGTGTCTTATTACTTATGTTCGTTGCTTAATGCGTTTACTTTTTAATTGTAACTGTCAATGTTCTTTACATATTTGAAGCACATTCAGATTATGATCATTTTGAAATATTCTGGAGAAATGATGTGACATACTTTAAAATAATAGGCCTACATATCGTCTGTCTTTTGCCATATAAGGATGTAGCAATTGACAAAAACGTTGCTCCATTCCATAGAAGTGATGGACAAGGTAGATTGTTCTAACAATAATAAAACTGCTGTGAAATGGTATTTCCCAATGGCTATAAATCCCTCTGGCCAACCAGTAACAGCACAGTCATCATCCAAAATGCCTCATACTACCGGCACACCGTAAATCTTGTGCCCCACAACACATAAAAGTCTCTCTCTTAAACAATCTATTTGTGTGGTCAAGTGAATCTGGTTCTAAGAATGAACCGCAGTGGTTCTGCTTCCTGTCTGCCCTGTCTAAAAGAGGTTGGACCGGCCCTTTCTGACCAGAAATGCTGGTCCTAGAAATGACGGACGATGAATCTTAACCCTGTCCTGACAAGACGGTGAGGCCAAAGATCAGTGATCCCACACAAAACTAACTGCTCTACCCAGCCCGCATCCCACAACCCCCCTGTCTTGTTCATCACTGGAAACAGGCTAATCGGGTTGAGCCAGGTTAATGTGTGACAGACTGCACATCTGGATCCAGCAGCAGAGAGTCATCAGGCTACACAGGCGCAGGGCGCAGAGAGCTTCACCACAGTAGTGCAAAGGTTGCATTCCCCACATCACGCTGGGCTTTTTTACGCATCAACGAGGGACAAATTGGTCCAAGCGAGAAAACCAATGAAAGCCACCCAAGCTTGACTGCTTCTTCTCCCACTTCACCTCGACGCTCTCTCTCTGACCCCGGTTCGGCTCGTTCAGCGAGCCGCTCCACCGTCCCTGGTCCCAGATATCTGGAGAAATCTTCCTTTTGTGAGCTCCACTGTGGGAAACCTTAACCCCGCCGCTGCTAGCCAGCAGCTAGCAGCTAAACAGCTCTTGGCCACTAGCAGCTAGCCGCCTGTCTTGCCATTCGGTGCCTTTGTGTGGTGTTTGGGTTGGCTGCGGCCGCTGTTTTTGGGAGTCAGACAGACAGACAAACAGGCTGGGGGGCTGCTTCCTTTCCCCCCCAAAACTGTACAGTCCAGCCGCAGGGAGACCAGGACCCAGCTCATCGATCACTCAGCACTCGGAGGGAGGACAGACCCTGTGGGTGGGATGGGAGGACATCACTGGGAGATGAATGTGTGTGCGTACTGTACCAAGTGTGGGTGAGAGGGTGGCGTGAACAAACGCAAGGCAGAGGTACGTTACCAGGCAGGGTTGTAGGGCGAGAGGTCATCTGCATGAAAGGGAAAAAAACAGGATATCGAATACGTTCTGTAGTCTAAATTATCTGTTTTTTAGGTTCTCAAGTCTCCTTGCCTGACTACACACACAACTTACACACACACACACACACACACACACACACACACACACACACTGTACACACACATTCCCTCCGGCAGCTTCTTGGTCTCCTCCTCAACTGTTCATTCGTCAACTCATGAGACTGAGCAGCCAGGCCAAGCAGTCCCAGACCCATGTGTGAACCCTAGCACACTGGGCTTCCTGATGGATCACTCCAACCCTCCCTGCCACAGTGCTGCCCAGAGGCCTCTCAGCACGCCTGGCTGACTGAACAGAGACCCCGTGCAGGCCGAGGGGTGAGCCAAGGGGACGGGTAAATACAAGGCTGATGGAGGAGGCCTCTTTGTGGGAGAGGCTGGCCGGCGGTAGGGCCCAACCCCGGGATTATATGGAGCCGCACAGTGGAGCTAGCCGCGGGAGCTCTCTCAAATCATTAAAGGCTTCAGCAGGGCCATGTGATCAGCGCTCTGAAAACACAGGACACAGCAAGCTGCTGTGTTTCTCCACTGACAACCAATCTGTGTGTGTGGGAGGCCCCTGTTTTCATTTCATAAGTCACATTTGACCGTTTGCCGAAAAGCAGCTAGCTCGTACAATGCGCCACACGTGGGTACTAAACCACATTATTACGAATTCTTGCGGATGTAAGTTGATTTCCAAAATCCATCTTGCTAATCATGTTTAAACAGAAATATCCCCAGCTGCCATCAATAATGATCGCTTCTAGATCATTCGCTTGATCTACTTGTGCATGTTCCAGCAGCAGAGCTCACATCAGAACACTAAGGGATCTGGGAGACGTGATATCCCAACGTAGACGTCTTGTTCCCCAGGCGGAAGGTGATAGATGAGGGTGTCCAGAAAGGGTTAATTGAACGAGGCCACTGCACCTCGGTGACAAACGTCGGCAGTGTTAAAAACAGATCCGTCACCCAGCGTGTTTCCAACCGCTGGACGCTGCGAAACGTGTACTGCCATTAACTGAACATAAACGCGCTCTGTCTCTCCCACACACCCTGTATCCCCACCACCCCCCCACCCCCTCCTGCCCCCCTGAACTCTAGCCACACGCAAATCAGAACCACCTGCCCCCTGGGCCCTCACAAACCCAGCTGGCCTTCTCTCCAGACCTCCGTGGAGAGGAGAGCAGAGGAGAGGAGGAGGAAAGGGGAGAGGAGAGGAGGGGAAGAGAGGAGAGGAAAGGAGAGGAGGTCTTACTTCACGTCCACCCCTAGCCCACCCTGGCCTCCCTTATGAGGGGAGCCAATATTTTTTAATTACGTACAGGAAACTCCTGTTACAAAGGACACTCTCCTAGTTGATCTGTGGGGAGGCTATGAGGGGTTTTACTCTTGCGTTTCCCTCTCCCACGCATATGCTCTGTCTTTCTCTCCTCCAAACATTGCTGAGGCTTGCTTTCTCCAAAGACACCCCCCCCTCTCTCTCTCTCTTTCTCTCTACCTCTCTCTCTCTGTGTTTGTGTGCGTGTGTGGGCGGTTGGCATGTAGACTGACAGGTTGCGGGGCATGCAACCCCAGGACTCAGGTCACTGCTGACAGCCGTCTTTCCCTCAGCCAAGATGTCACCTGGTCTCTCCAAGCACCTCCTCCCAAACACTCGACCTGCCCCCCCCTCCCCCCCCCCACCCCCCTCACCCTCACCAACCCCCTGCCCTGCCAAAACAACCCCCCCCGCCAGCCTCTGCAACAAGTAACCAGTCTACCCCCACCCCACCCCACCCCCCCTCCCTCCCCCTCCCACACCCAGCAGCTTACTGGAGCTGGCCCCTAACAGTCACTGGGGGACCCCTGGCGAACAGCTTGCTCATGCCTCCACCTCCTCCACAAACCTCTCGTCATATTGATGTCTAAGGCTGTTTTGTACATTTGGGAACATGTTCATAAGTCACAAACAAGGACGTGGAGGCAGACCATCAGCCGGTAAGGTCCGCTCTTTCTGGCCTTCCTAGGGTGGTCTCTAACTGACAGGAACTCAGGCACTATTTGTTATCTTTAGGCTCAATAAGTCCATCTGGTTTGGATTTGGCAGCCCGAGATCGCCTCTGGAGATGTGGATGGAGGGGACTGAGGGGCGGGGGATTGTTCTCCTCTTAAATTGAATTTCTCACCCTTCCAGGTCGGGCTTCAGACCAGCGATGGGCTGGAGCCTGACACACAAACCTCCATTTAGCTCCCAGCCCTCGGGCTCTCCAGCGCAACGCAGGAAGAAATTCTGGCAGAAATCAGTTTCACCTGTTCAGCCAAATGACTGCATGTTCAAAGTAATAAGAGCTATTAGCCTGTTCTGATTCGCCCTGCCTGTGCTTGCAGTGGAGGAATGGCTGAACTCTCCCTGAACCATTCCTGACATAAAACTCTTTGTGTCTGATGAAACCATGTGTGAAAATAAACAAATAATAGACTAAACAAGGTTGTCAGTTCTTGGTGAGAAGTAGGGAGGTAAGTAGATATTTGCTGGTATTAGACTATTGATTACATCTTGAAGAAAATGTCTGTATTTTCTACATCATTATCACACATCCTCATCCTCAAAAATAGGCAACTATCCCGCATAGTAAAGCAGTACGCTCACTACAGACCTGCTCTACAAGAACCATGGATCTACTGTTTCAAAGCTTTAGACCTAATAAGGCATTTAATTCTCTATTACTGAAGCCTCTATGCTTCTCTTTCCTACAGTCCAGCAGCACATCACAGGAAGTAATAAACACACCAGACCAGACTAATCAACTTAGAAGAAAACATTGGATACGTCACAGTGAACTGGTGGGTTATACGCTGTCTATCTCAGGCAGTCCCCCTTAATTGTTTCTCATGATATCATCGAGACGTGCGGGCCTGTCGCTGCCTAGGGCACAGTCTAAGTGTTGGAGCGTACAGGACTGATTGTTGTCATTTGATTATTTCTCCCTGTGTGGTACAGCCCTCAACTGAAGTGGAATGCCAAGGCCGCTCCTTCCCAAGCTTCATTTTCATAAGCCCAATTGAAATTGCGATGATGAGAAAACAGACTGAGATTGCATAAATGGATCTGGAGGATAAGAAGGTGATTGTGTGGATTTTATTAGTTGGGCAGTGACATCTAAAATCTAAGATACCATAAAGGATCTTTGACCTATCTCAGCCACCCAAAGGACATAGCCTGTCAGCTATATAGAATCACAAGTCTGCGTGCTGTGTTTCCCCTCCACTCCCGGCATAAAAGTTCAACTCTACCGTTGAAATACGTGTTCACAGAAATAGACATTGGCAAAAACATGTTTGCATAGCGTGTCCTTCTTCATGTTTTCACTCTCACACTCTCTCCCTGAATCCTTCTCCTGTCTGTTTCGTAGCCCTTCTTCTGACCCTTGGGTAAAATCCCTTATTCCCACTTTTTCCCAACATAGCTCAGCTAAACCACCCCCACCCTCAGCACCAGCCCACAAACTCCAGTACTCCGTTTATTTTCTCAGGTGAACAAACTGTATCGCACACACTGGCTCCCTCAGTTGCTTTTAATTAGGCTTCCAGAATCATCTGAGCTTTCCATCTTGAATGGATGCACATGTGTGTCTGGTCTGTGTGTGTGTGTCCTAGCTACGAAAAGACATGATTCGCAATGTGACAATGTCCAACATAGAAGGAACATTATAAGATGAGAAGTGATTGTGATACTTGACCACTCCAAATAACCTTTTAACCTTTAAAACACAGGTCATCGTGAACAAGGTTTGTTTTCATTCCAAGCTTAAATCGGAACAGATCTTTTTCAAGGGTTGGTTTCTTGAAATATTTCGAGAGTGAAATTCCATGGATGGATAAACTGGATTTGCCAAGATCTTTGCCTTTGGGTATTATGGGGGCAAAGGTTTGAAGCTAATTCACACATCCCTTATCATTCATCTCTGCAGGATTCAGGACCCTTGTTTCGCTGTCCATGCTAGTACGAAGGCTAAGAGTTCACCAGTCAAGTGTTTGTTCTTGATGGCACATTGTATTTGTTTAATGACAAACACATGAAGTTTATAATAAGAGTAAATATTAACACAATCTTCAATGTACATCATTGGCCTAAAGAAAATCTGACATAAGTTCATTCATGTGTTTATTTCACTGTTTGAATCACAAGAACATGTTGTAAAACAGTACTTCACAGAAGTGTGTGCTCTTAAATCCCAAATAATACAATCTGAAAGAAAATTTTGATTTTCAGTTGTGTTTATTGATTTGTCTGACTTGCTACCCACCCCAACAACCACATTGAACGGTCTTGATTTAGCCATTGCTGAGAACTAACAATGACATGATCAATTTGTGTTAACAAAGTATCCAATTAAAAATGAGTAGCAACTACAAAATTAAGTAATTCCACACAGTTTACACAAATAAAAACTTTAAGAAAAGATTAAATAAAAATGACAACATACCTAATGTTGAATGTTTCTTTACACTACCAAACAGTAACTAATAATTCATAGGTAGTATACAACAGCTACAGCAAACCTTCATGGAAGGTAGCATAAAGAATTAAAAGTACATTGGCTTACATTAAAACACAAACACATGCATTCAAACATTCAATACAAATGACAAGAGACAAAACACTTTATAAGTGCAGATTTTTAAATATGTTGTGTGTGTATGTATTGATTTATATTGAGCTCATGCAGGCAAGATTATACAACAGTCAAAAATATATATTGACACAAATCAACAATTAAAAGAATATTAATCATAAGACTTGAATTATTTTGATATAAAGTAAAAATATTTTTTCCATACACAGAGACAAGAAGAATGAAAACATTTTGAACATGACAGGACAAACGAATGTACCAACTCTAACATATAATATTTACTAACTGCTAGGATTAGCTAATTTGAAAAAAATATGTTCAAATAAATAATTCATAATAAAGTGCACCTACAGCTTATGAAAACACAAAATGGAAATAAATATTTTACATACATAACATGGGCAGTACTGCCTCGTAGACCAATATATTATCTTAATTCAGTTCCTTGCTTGAATGCAGTCCCATCACACCATGTATCTTTTATATTTTGTATTATTGTTTTATCTAAAATTGTATTAAAAATGAAGGTGGATGGTAAATGTGGATGTGTGCTGTACTTTACCCTGCTGCTGTTGTGAACTGCAATTTCCCCCCCTGGAGGACAAATAAAGGTTTATCTAATCTAATCTAAATGCTTAAAAACAACCAAAATTTGAGAGGAAAACTCCTTGATTTCGACGTCATCTTGTCATTCAACAGTGAAATAAGGAGAACAGTACTGAACCTCTGAACACAAACCACACATTATAATTCTGTCATCGCATTGCATGATTTTTGTCAAACAATAAAAAACAAAGCATAGACAAATGAGCGCTTCTTGTTTATGATTATCTGCTCCACTTTCCAGTTTTATTTGTGCATTATTGGATAAAACGTGACTGCTAAATGATAAATAAATGGTAAATGTAAAGTGGATGTTTAATCTATGAAAGGGAAGAATCACATGCAGCAAAACCATCAGAAAATCTGCTGTCAGGCTTGGAGTAAAACCTCCAATTTACTCAAACCACAAATCTACTGCAATTAATTTCTATGTCTATTTCTTCAATCTGATGATACAATTTCATATATACATTGGCATAATACTTGATTGACATGCAGTTACTTGATCAAAGATAATGTGCCAACACATTATCATGTTCACAGACGCACAGGTGATCCTACAGGAGGACAGCAGGATTGGTCCAGTTGGCCACAGCTAGGCCAATCAAGTCATCACGCTGATCGAGACAAAACATGGACGAAACGGTTCAGTTTCAACCAGGAAAATGCGCAAAGTCAAAGTTCTCATCCTTCATTGCGAAAACACAGTGTCTTGCTACCCCCTGGTGGACATGTTGGGGTACTTTTTCATTGCGATACAACCATGTTCGACAGCAGCTAAACATTTGGGTATTTTCTACACTGAGTTAGCGATGTGTTTGCGTATTAACGACGCTCACCTCAACTATCTGTAGGGGGTACACAGGAAGCACGGCGGGAACGGCACATTGTCTTCTGTGGAAAGACAGAGACAAAGACAATTGCCACAAAGCAAGCTAATACCAACAAGCTACGGATGAAAGAACATGGAGACTCGCGTGAATATACATGCGTGAATATCACTGCATCACCACAATGTAAAACTGCACCTTTTCATGGAGCTGGTGATGGAGGGCCGAGTCAGAGAGCCAAGGATGCCTCAAGGCCTCCGAGGCCCCTATCCTCCAGCTGCACATAACACAAACAGACGATGGTTCATGCATCATCCTGATGTCTAGTGTCTTGGAGGGAGGACAGTGGAACAAACACACAGGCAATCCAGTCGAGCAAAATAAACCTACTTTTTGTTGATGACAAGAAGCTTGGAGATGAAGTCCTTGGCCTGGTCCGAAACGGGTGCAAATTCATCAACCTCAAAGTTCCACTGACAGGCCAGGATGTTGTTCAGCGTCTCGTTATCATTGTCCCCAAGGAAGGGACAAAGACCGCTGAGACTAAAGAAGAGAGGACGTCTTTAGTGTGTGCGCGTTCAAACTGTATCTGTGTGTCTGTGTCGGTCTGTGTCCACTTACAGCATGTATGCAATGACTCCCAGACTCCACATGTCCGTGTTGAAGGAAACAAAGTCGTAGTTTATCACTTCTGGAGCCAGAAACTCCGGGGTGCCGAAGTTCACTCGTAATTTCTCCCTAGGTTTGTATCTGCGATAGAAGCATCACTGTCAGGCCGAGATTCGATGGATGCATAAATGGGTGTGTAAATCACATATTCCAGCATGTTCCATCTCAGTATTATATACTTGAAGCAATACAAGTGAAAAGTATTACTGATTGCAAGTGAGGACCTACATTCTAGCAAGGCCAAAGTCGATGATCTTGATTTTATTTGTGACCCTGCTCACACATAGTATGTTTTCAGGCTGAAATGAACAAAAGCAAGATTCAAGGATTCCATTTGCCTAAAGAAGACTACTGCTATTCATCGCGTTCAGTCTACTGTATATTCCTAAAGAGTGTTTATGGTTACCTTCAGGTCAAGGTGGAGGATATACATCTTGTGCATGTGCTGGAGGCCCTCGCAAATCTGTCGGATGAAAACCACAGTGTCCAGCTCCTTTAAGGTGTAGTTCTCATCAATGATCCTGTCAAAGAGTTCGCCTCCATCCACACTGCAGATCAGACAAACGCAACATTTGGAAATCAGCGTGTGCAGCTTCTCCAAATCCTCTTCAAATCCTCACATTTTTGGATTCTCCTAAATCAGAGTTGGACTGTCTAGCATTGGTTACATATGAACAGCCTCAACAGCTTGTTTTAGGAGGAAAACGTACTATTCGAGCACAAGGATGATGTCATTCCTGGATTCGTAAGCAGCGTACAGCTGAATGAGGTTGGCGTGATCCAGCTGGTTCATCACCTGGATCTCATTCTTCACCACATCCTGCAAGTACACAGGTGTTACCTCACCCCGATTCAGAGAGAACAGTCCATCCACCTCTTTGAAGAGCACTGACTTTAGAGAAGGTTTTCCAGTGCATGAATCTCCCCTTTGAAGACAACTGTTACTGTAGTATTTCATCAGTCAAGACCAAAGGCTGTGTTTGTACCTTCTCTTTCTGACTTCTTGCCTTGATGATCTTCGCTGCCAGGGTGAGTCCAGAGGAGTTTTCGATGCATTTGTGCACCTGGCCAAAACGACCCCTTAGAATGGACAGAGAGGCAAATGATTCCAAGAGAAGTACACGTCTGTAATTTTTTGGATTATAATGTCACCTTTCCATGTAATTGTACTCCCCTACAGTCGTCAGTCTAAAGGGATGCCAAAACCTGACCCTATGAATTAGCGCTGATAAAATAATATCACTTTGCGTCCGAGACAGTGGCAAATCCACGGTGTTGTGTTTTTTTCTTTTCCATTAAATGGGAGCGTGGGCGTCTCTTTGAAGACATGGATTAACACTTAGTGATTAGCTACCAGCTGGCAGTAGGAGTATGGTTTCACATACCCAGAAAGCCTGGAGTATAAATAACTGGCCTGACTCAGAAGCTACAAACAAGGTGAGAGGAGAGGAGGCAGAGGGTTACACAATTAGTCTTTGCCGTTATCGAGAACCTTGTTATCTGTACTTTCCTACCCTGGTAAACAGTTAGGTAAAATTAGAGTAAACCAAAAATGAAGTTGACAATAAAATCCATAGATTGAAGCCTCACCCTCCTAGGATCTCCTGTCGGTTGATGGTGTAGAAATTACTGATCTGGTTGGGTTTGGCAGACACTATCCGGTGGCTGAATGGAGCTGCTGGAGGGGGATTTGAGTCTAAAAAGATATTTGGACAATGGAAAAAACTGGATAGTGAGACTGCAAGTTGAGAAGATGGAAGCCTTGGTTGTTTAATGAGAGGCTTGTGTCTTTAGAAATATTAGCACCCAGGCCTGCTAACACACTGTTGGAAGCATGATACACTTCTGATATGTTAATGCCTGTCTGACTACACATGCAGCAAGGCAGATAACAACAAGGAGCAACTTCAGAGGACATGGGGTACAGTGAACTTCTGGATCCACGATCATGTGCATTACTCACAAAGACACCAGGTTACTCACCGATAAAGAACCGTTCAACATTTACATCATCTTTCCTTTCTGCATCTTCCTCCTGTTTCTTCTCCAATCTCTCCTTCAGCTCCACTTGGATTTCAACTCCATCTGCCTTGAAGACCGCCCAGCCCTCAGACTCTGCAGGCTGCTCTTCGTCCTCCTCCTTGTCCTGCTCCCTCTTCTTATCCTCTTCCTCACCGCGCTCCACCCGACTCTTCTTGTGGTCCTCCATGCCAAGGTCTTCCTCGGTGCCCCTCCGCTTGCTACTGGTGTTGACCTCCGCCATCTGGTCCAGCTCTTCCTCCAGAGATGGGGAGGCTCTTTCGTTGTCTTCTTGGCTGAGGTAGATATTTCATAAGTGAGAAAACCAGACATATATGTCGATACGGCAAGGTGAAAAAATAGTGAAATGGGGTGATTAATACAGAGAGCTAATTCATTTGAAGTACCTGTCAGGAATGGAGCTAACGGTTAGCTCCAGTACGACAGGTTCTAAGGGCTCTTCAGAGGAGGCGTTAGCCTTGATCTCCTCCTGTTGGTGTTTCTCCTCTCTCTCCTTCAGAACATCCACCTCACTGAGCTTGCATTCACGGAGATCTGTCTCCTCCACTGAGGCCAGAACCTCTGCAACGCTCTTCTTCTGCCTATCATCTGTGTTCTCTTCTTTCTCCACTGGAGCCTCTGGAGCCTTGGGGACCTCCAGGATGAAGTCTAGCAGGTTGGGGCTGGGAGAGCCCTGCTCTGGCTCCCGGGCCCCTCCAGCCTCCAAGTCCAGGAGTCCAGAGGTGAGATGAGGGTCTGATCGCTCCGCATTTTCCCGGTTCAGTTTCTGCACCTCTTCCAGCAGCAAAGTCTGTTTCTTTAGGGAGATGGTGTCTGCCAAGGTTCAAAACAGGAGTTGTATTACATATCAACTGCCTTTGGGAAGTCATTTGCTATGTCTCGAGGTTTCTGAAACAAACACAAGTATTATGTCTAAGTGTAAGAATGATCGTAAATAACAATAGGTGGTGTAATATTTTAGTGCTGATCAATGCTCCCGTGTCATTTTGTGCGACTAGATAGAGCATTGCTGTTTATTTCTACAGGATGGCTAGCTTTCTGCTTTTGAAGTGGAAGGGAACTTTGATCCCTTTTTAATTTGTTGTTACTGTGTGTGCCTATCAAATGATTTGATGTGGTCAGGGTGGAGTGTGTAGAATGTTCTGGATGTGAGCACCTGCAGTATCTGGTGGCTTGTTCTTCTTCTGTGCTTTCAGACCTTTCAGGCTCAGACGGGACTTGTCTTTTCCATCTTTACCCTTGTTATCTTTCAGCTACGCAAAAACACACAAAGAACATGACGCTAAAGACAGGAACAACAGTCGATGTCTTTTTTTGAATTGTGGAAATTGTAGCACACACATTATAAAAATCTTCACAGATCTTCGCAGAAAACTGTGCCGTGGATATGATATCGTAAAACTAGAAGCAAAGCAACAATGTCATTTTTTCACGCTTTTGCTTTTAAAAGCGCATTCATGATATGTCTCATGAATGTCGAAATGCCAAATGACGATTGGCACTTGGAATAACAAAAAACCTACAAAGTTGCCGATTTTGCGGAAGGGTACATCATGTTTTGGTCCGTAGCGGCTTATCTTTTGAATGGGTTCCGGAGGATTGGGCTCACATGCAGGAGCTATTTCTTGAGTCCTTTTAGAACCTTTAGTAGAGGTAGTTTTCTGTTAAAGAGACAAGATGGCAGCGCATGATAGGTTAGCAAGCATTCAAGTATAAAGCAATGGTACTGATTAGGGATGATGAGGGTTTAAAGCCCAGAGGTTTGGAAGGAGACATACAAGAATGAGAAACAGCTGAATATATGCTGGGACATGGAACATTTAGTTCTGATTTAAAGGCTACATGGGGACGCGACTATGAAACTATTTCTCAGTTGCTTTGTTCCTGAAACCACTATGTGCCTGATTTCAATGTGTAAAGGCCTGCCACTGTTCCTTGTGGATCTCCATGGAGGTGCAAGGCTGTGAATTTATAGCTTATCACTTGTCACAGCAAGCAGTGGAACGCAATGTCAGCCCTTAGTGGAAAATATTACTCCAGGTCAAACCATGGAGCGTGTCACTCAATGACACACTCCTTTTATGAGCAGGTCCAAATCAAGGAGGTGCCCTGAGCGTTATAGTCTTTCCTATGCACAGCGCTGTGTGGAGGTAAACACAGTCCAGTGGGAAAGTAGGGGAGATGTTCTGAGTATGGGGTTTCCACAGTGACGGCAGCAAGAGGAAAAGTCTGAGACAGCGAGCTGGGGGGCGGTGTGGAGCTAAAGTAGCAGGTGTCACTGGACAGACTTCTCACACTCCAGCATGCGGAGGCAATATATGACATGGGCACTGACGACAACATGGCCGACTGCATGGAAATACTGTGTGAGGACAGTAAGGATGTTTCAGGATATACACATCCGCTTAACACAACACTGGTACCTTTTCCTCACTTGGGAGAACATTACTCCTTATGGAGGACTATGTCTCTCAGTGTCCTTGCCGAGTTTTCTCCTGTCATGAAAACAGCCCTCCGCCGGTATCTGTACGAATGTGATGACATTTGGGCTTTGTGGTATATCTAAGTTCAGCTTAACATTTGAATGCCAGTGTGTTCTTAAGATTCTTCCCTGTCTCTGTCCACCTGTTCCTGTGAGCAATGGACCAGTGTCCACAAGAGGTCACTGAAGTTATGCAACTTAAAACACACAGTAGTAGGTTAAGGGCCTAGTGAAGCAGATGAGAGAATGGAATAACCATGGAGTTGGACTCCATCCCATAGGATGACCGTGCAGCAAAAAAAAAAAAAAACTGGTTGAGCTTTCAACATTCTTCTGCAACGTCCAGCTCATTTGCAGACTCTCACCTCGGAATTGATGCCGAACTCGCTAAAACGTAGCATACATGATAACGCATGGACATTTACTAGAGCAATTGTTGTGCAACAGTACCGTGTTTTCCGCAATATAAGGCGCATTTAAAAGCCTTTCATTTTCTCAAAAAACGACAGTGCGCCTTATAATACGGAGTCCCTTATGTATGGATCGATTGGTTACCGTACTTTCCGGACTATAAGCCCCTACTTTTTCCCCACGTTTTGAACCATGCGGGTAAATACAGAGATGCGGTTTTTCTATTAATTTTTCTTCAGCCCTCAGGAAGATGAATAAGTGACTTGTGGCTTCAGCGCAAGGGAGAATGAACTGACAGTTTAACAGTTGCGCAGTTGCGCATTACATTTACATTTATTCATTTAGCAGACGCTTGTATCCAAAGCGCCTAACAAGAGAGAGCATTACAAAAGAGCATCGGTCACTGATCATAGCAGGGTTACACGTACAGTCCCCAAGCATAGTGGGTGTACAGATTATGAAACATATATCGTGAGAAATCAATGAGAGTGCCAGTGGTTTTGTGTTCAGTGGTTTCAGTACACAGAAGGAAGGAAAATAAAGCAACTTGGCTTTAGTGCACTGGAGGAAGATTAATAAAACCATCGACAAACTTTTCCGTTTTGTTCGATCAGCACTTATACTGCCGCGTTAAAGGCACTGTTCAGAAATAATCATTTCAGGTATACGAATAAACAATCGTTCTATGTAAATATCTTATTTCTCAAACAGGATATCTGCGGCTTATAGTCCAGTGCGGCTTATATGTGACAAAATATATATTTACTTTCAATTTTAGGTGGTGCGGCTTATATTTAGGTGCGCTCTATAGTCCGGAAATAACGGTAACTATAGCAGAACTTATGCTAGAGATGTATAGGTGAGTGAATTTAACACCAGCAATAGCTCTTTACAAAAAAGGTCAACACCCAAAATACAACAATATGATTCAGAGATGGCATATAATGTGTCAGAATGTGGACAGAAGTTTTGGACATTTGGCTTTTTCCATTCAGACCCGTTTTAGCCACAAACCGACTAAGACCAGATCCAAATTCAGCCTATCCAAACATGGCCCCCAACACCCCACCCGTAGCCCCATAGTGGCCTCCCCATGCTCTCCAGAGGGTCCCAGGGCACGCCACATGCCTGTGAGGCTAAGTTACAACCAGTGGCCATACAGCGCACCACAGGAGTTATATGTTGGTTTAGAAAATGGTGCATCTTGTGCAAATAAGATGAGGTATTTATTTGATAATGATCAACTATGAACGAATACTCCAGTACAAAATTGCACTCGTCTTCAGATCCAGGTGTTGATGGGTTTGATGAAGAACCTACAACAGTGGTGTCAAGGTGTCTTATGGTAAACCTGCTTCACCGGTAAGCCTGTGCCAAACCACGATCTTTGGAAATACAACTCTGGACGGAGCTTGACTGCTCTGATCACTTTCATGCAGCATGTGGTGCCAAGAACACGAAGTGCCAGACAAGGCCTCTGCATGCTAGCGTTGTAGCACCAAGCATGCAGCCCTCTCTGGGCCGGCCCTCTCTGGTGATGTTGGACAACCTATATATTATACCATATATATTCGTCTTCTGCTGCCTGTTTTGCACTTCTGATTGGATGCTAACTGCATTTCGTTAACCTGTACTTGTGTAATGACAATAAAGTTGAAACTAATCCAATATATGTTAATGTAATACAAGTCAATATGACATCATCCTAAACCTTTTCATTGAGCAATGATAGAGATACAGCTGGACTCTGCAACACTGACATTTGTAAATATTAAACTTTGCAAACTTTGTCATCCTTCTTTGTGTTTCATCTCTGATGTTTGCTGTTTACTCTCACCTTGCCTTTGTCTTTGAGCCTTTGAGCCTTCCTTGCTGCCGGGCCTTTGAACATTAGATCAATCACCCTGGAGCTCTTCACCGTCTCCCCAATGAAGCCGATGATCTGCTGGATACTGAGGACCAGCTTCTCCACCCCCTCCAGCTTCTGAGCCTGCTGCTGGGACCGCTGGTTCACAGCAGACATGATGGAGCTCATCTCCTGACACATTTCTCTCACCTCTCCCCCCGTGGCTTGGGCAGAGGTAAGGGACACCTCCCTGGATGGAATCTCCTCCTTGTCTACCTTGAGAGTCTCCACATCCCTCTCGATGCCGTCAATGTCTTGGGACATTCCATCCAGCCTGCTGAGAACGTTCTCTTGGATGTTGATGAGGCGGTCCATTTTGCTGCTCAGAGATTCGATCCGGATCTGGATCAGGTCGAAGCCGGTGCTGTTCAGGTCCCCCATAGTGTTTTGAGTCTTGGAACAGGTGTGACAGGATCACGTTAGGACACCCCACCGAGACTGACAAAATACCAGCAAAGTCCGCGAGACACACGGAAAAACGTCTTCAAAAAACGCAGCCAGTTCTATCCTTCAGTGCTCCTCTTCAAGTGGAAAGACAGGCTTACCTGAAAGCGCGAACCAAGGCTGCAACCGATAAAAAAGGATTTCACCGTATTTCTTTCTTTAGAAAACTATAAATCCCAGATCCGATAAGATGTGTTCAAACTGATCTTCCAACAGACAGAACTCTCAGAACTTAATCCCTGGTATAGCACCCTTGCACTATGCTAAGAGTCATCGGATCATGAGATTGTCCCTCCGATTCGCACCCACCATCTAATGTGGCTGTCCCTCTCCCCACCGGGATGGTATTAAGAATGGGATAAGTCACTCTGCCTAAATGTAAACGGAACCACCTACGTCAGCAGGGGCCAGGCTATGAGAGGGGGGAGGGGGGTCTGGCATTGCTGGGGCTGTGAGACACATGAGAGTCTTTAAATGTTAAGCCCACCATCGTCGACCGCCTGCCAAGTGTCAAAATGGCCAGTGTACACAACTCCACCTCAAGGCAGGACGGAATTTCATCTGTAACAATGCCCTTTTCAACGTTTCTTGTCATTATTCATGCACGGACGAGGATGCCTGTCATTACAGCTGGGCGTGCTTGCCGCTCTTGCACAAAATACCTAACAGGTGTTTCCCCAAAGAGGGAGGGGAAAGACATGCCAAGGGTTTTATTTATAAGCGGTGATAGACATTTTAAGGTCAACTCTAAATATCAAACAATCAGGTTAAAAGCAGGTCAGGAACAGCTGTGTTTTGGAACAGGGCCGCTGTGCATATTCATATATGTCAGTCAATTTATAGCACATGTGCAGTACTGCATTCCAAGTAGCCTTTGGACAAATATCAGAAAACGTATACACGCACATTCAGGAGTATTGTACAAATCCATCTGTGCAACTAGGTTTGCACTCAGTGGTAGGTAAGTTAGACCAGCTGTAGTCTGGCAGAAGAGGATTTAAGATCTTTAGCCCCTCTTCTGAAAGTGGAGAGGGTTGACAAGGATGATTAATATGGTGTCTGTCCACTGACAAACACATCCAGCTTAAGGCTTCGCACATGCTTACTCATACAGTTAAGACAGTTATGGATCAATTTTTACTTAGGGATTGAAATTTGAGCCTGAGCCAAGTGCCCTATAAACTAAATCAAAATAGGCTTTGCAAGTTGGAGTAGTGGACATATGTTTTTTGCATTAACGTTCAAAACAAACATAAATCCTCCAACTGCCAATGAACTGGGAAAGAGAAACATTATAAATGATAGAGGTTTTATTCAATGTTTTTGTTGAGCTCCATTTCAATCGATTTACTTGGATGACTGGTATTCAGTGCTAACTAGCCTGTGTCAACAAAATGAAATCCCACCATCAATTTTGGAAGTACTGCATTAACTAACTTGTGACATTAACCACTTGAATTCAACAAAGTCATGCTGCCTGTTATGGACAGATGATGTGGTGAAGGAGGCAGCCACCTTAGCTCAGGCTTCTGACTCTAACTCTGGGAAACATGCAGCTCACAAAGAAGCCACACACTGCAAACTAAGCCACCCAGGACCTGACTCAAAATAGCCCACCCCTCACCACACTCAGGCGGCCCGGGCCAAAGGCGGGCTTCATGGGCATGTGGGGCCAGCAACAGGGGGGCAGAGGGGCGGTTTGGCTCGGTGGGGGGTGGGGAGGGGTGTATGTGCGTTTGTGTGTGTGGGTGGGGGGGGGGGGGGGGGGGGACTGTTCGGATGCGATTTCACCACAAGCAAAGAAGTGGAAAGCGGTTCACGTTAGTCTCGTACAGAGTTGCACATGCTTGCAAGGCAGTAAGAGGGTGTTGTTCCTGACCTTCAGTGCCCGTTACACGCCCTGTGAGCTAAGGTTCACCCTTTACCTTTTTTATTTTATCCTCCATGTCCTCTGCTCAAGGCTCAGTGGGGAACAGGTGACCCTGACAGCGCTGTAACAGATGGGAGCGTAACCAAGCATCACTGAGGGGGGGAAGGAGGAGGGCGGAGGGGCCGATGGGAGACTTCCAACACCTGTCTTTGGGCGCCAACAGATGACAGAACAGCAATTTCGACAACGCTGGACACTCGGCTCAGCTTGTGTACTGTGAGAGGCGTGGGGGGTTACCTTACACATAGCAATGCTTTCATGGAAGAAATTGAATAAATAAATTCCATGGAGATTGATGAGGGGAAAGTCAAGGCTGCAGCCGAAGCATTGCACACTCATCATCTGCCACTTTGAAGAAAGTATTGGGACATTCTGTACACATACTATACTGATGGGGCGCTACACTTCAGATGTTAAATGGGGAAAAATATGGGCCTAGAACTTACATCAATTCACATGCAGGCCCTCCAAACATACTCTGGCATATCACCACAAAAGGCTATCCCACGATTGTTTGTAGCAGGCATACCAGGTACCCAAAACTCTTACAGTAACTATATAAATGTGAATATGTAATACTATTTCTCTAAAAACACAAAATATATTTTTATTCCCTTTTAATGGATGCTTCATGCCAAGCACCGGAGGGGGTAATGTGAGGCCATTAAAGTCTACAGTCAGATATAAACGGCTTACTGTGGTGCTCATTACATAAACCAGAGGTTGAGTTTATAACACTTTAGAGTGAAACATGAGCAATGGAAGCTCAGAAGCCACAACGGGAGTCGGGCCCGCCTTTTCACATGCAAGACTGTGGTGCCAAGTGGAGTTATGTCCTGACCTGCAGAACAACAGCTGCTGCCATCTAGTGGCACTGGGTTGTAATGTTTCAATGAACGTGATGTTAAGTGTGTGTTTGTGAGCGTTGGTCCCGTGTGTCTGTGGAACAAACACACCCTCCTTTGGTCAGCTGGAATCTGGTATCAAGTGAACGGATATTACAAATAGCGCTTATAACAAAAACAGAGCCCAGCGCAAACTCTTCCACTGTCTGGCTCCTCAATGGTGGAATCAACTCCCCACCCCCATCAGAAACACAGACTGTCTACTCACCTTAAAGAAAAGGCTCAAAACCCACTTATTCCGAGAATTTAATGGCACTTAGAAACACTAGAATTAGTATGGCACTCAAAAATAGCACTTGTTGTTGCTGTAGTTCCGAAACTTCCTATTGTTGTGTTATTACTATTACCACTGGTGGACTACAGCCACCAGTGGTAATAGAGCCTACATTAGGGTGTTTGTTTGGCAGAGGGACAAACTGCCATGTCAAAAATGGAGCAGCCAGAACAGACTGTTCTGGGACAGTCCAGGGTCGCGAGCTGTCAGAGGGACACATACACGCACACTCACTCTAACCAGCCAGGAGTCACTGGGAAACTAGTGGGCATAAACGTGAGTGTCAGCCAGGAAACTTAAGCCGCAACGCCAACACATCCCACAACCTCTGACGTCTCCATCGTCCCCGACCCTTCCCTTCCCTCAGGTTGTGCATGTACTATTACACTTGAGCCTTGTACGCATTACACACTGGGACACTTACCGTATCTTCCGAGTTGGAATCATTCTCAAGTTTTAGCTATGTCCTCTTGATGATTTTTTAAATCTTTATTTAAGTCCCGTATATATGTTCTTTGTTTGCTCCCTCCTGCCACTTAAAATTCTGTGTTTGTGTAACTTAAAAACACATTCTGATTCTGATGATGAAACACTATCACAACTTCTGTTGCTGTTCACAGCTGAGTGTAAAAAAAACACACCAAAACTAAACAGATATATAAGATCAGAAGGGGTGAAGTAATATGTAAGACAAGATGGTGTGCGCTAATATTTCTTAACGTTTATAAGGATAGTTTAACACAAACAACTTGTCCTGCTTTCAAATTGTTTGAAAATGTTATCTTAAATGATGACCACTGTAGATTGCATTCTGCCCTGCATGGCTTTGAACACTGGAGGGAGCTCTGCATCAGGCAGACAGTAGGACGGCTAACAGGCAGACAGTAGGACTGCTAACAGTCAGGCAGTGGGCCGGCTAACAGGCAGGCAGCATAGAGTGGATGAGACTGGAAGTCTCAACACTTGTCGAGTCTTGAGTCTTGATGGCTGCACATCATACATGTTTAGTGTTACATAAAACAACTCTTATATAGGATTGAGTCTGTGAAGGGGGGCTTTTTTCAGTAGAGGACACTCTCCACACTGACATGCAAGTATGTATAGTGACTGGATGGTTACTGAGACAGAGCTTAGTCACATATATTAATAGTGACTGTCTCTCAAACACCATCACAGGAATGGAAACATGAGAGGATGATGGATCTCCTCTCTTGTCGGAAAGAACATTTTGCGTTTGAAGATTTTGTCAATGAGAAACTGAACGGTCTAAAAAAAAAACAGTACAACATTTGAACATGAACAACCTCTTTTCAGCATTCCATTGCAGTTTTACTTTTAACTTGACGTTATATTTAATTTACAGGTACTTTAGTTGATAGTTGATGATAGTTGAAATTTTGAAACAAAAACATACACAGAGACACTGCTTGATGTCCATCTGTCCAACCATCTTACGCCATCTTATCACGCCCCTGCCCCTGGTTTTGCACTGTAGGGTGGGTAGGTAACAAGCAGGGCCAGGCAGTCTACAGTATTACTAGAGCTTTTTGCGTACAGTACATGTGTAAACATCAATCGGGACAGTATTTATTATAAGACAAATTACCAATAAACTCATAAATATTAAATGTGGTTTTGTATATTATGAAGAAACAGAGTTAAGAGTTAAAGACATATTGATTTGCTGACAAATACCTCACGCACTAATGCACCACCAATGCCCTAATTCCTCACTAGCTCACTAATTGAATTAAAATTGATATTTAGCTCAGGATTGTTCCAGAAGATACCACACCACAAAATCGTTGAGAGGTTACTGGGCTGGCACTCCATCAAAAACTGACTCATGTTATGCAATAGTAGAAAAGGTTTCAGATATAGTCATGACCTACACTGTTTTCAAAATCAAGACATTTTGACTTCCTTTGCGCATAAATGCATTCATGCTGCTTCTGTGCTCTATGTTCTCAGACCATTTAATATGGAACACTCCTGGACGAATGAGGGTCTACACCGACCCATGTAATGCAATGACTTCATGAGTAAAATACAGGATGAGACCTGTAATCAAATAAGATGAATACAGGGATAATATAGTCGGACAATGACATCTTCTAGATGTTTTCTCTACTGAGTATTGCAGTCAGGACTGACCGTAACTATGACACTGTGATTAACACGCAAACCAGTTTCCTGTGGTTGTCGCGAGAGTTCTAGGGAGCCTGTCAATGTCCTATTGTGTGTACGATATCACAAGACACCTGATGCTATAATAAAACACCTCAGCCTTTCAGACAACAACATTCTTGCTCCCTGGACTGAACACAACTATCTCCAGGAACTCCACCAGCCATTTGAGACAGCTGCATGGCTTCATATCATTTACATTTAGTCATTTTAGCAGACACTCTCATCCAGAGGAACTTACAGCAAGTACAGGGACATTCACCCTGAGGCAAGTAGGGAGAAGTGGCTTGCCCAAGGACACAACGTCATGTTGACAGGGTTGCCAGGGTTCAAACCAGGGACCTTCTTATTACTAAACCGACACCCTGGCCACATGACTCCCCATATCATATCATACTAACTGTAATACAGTACAGGTCAAATATGTGGGTTCTTATGTCTGCATTCATCCAAAACAGTGTAACAACTACTATCTCTTAGTTCCAACCCCTCTATCTTCTGGTACTCCAGTAAATAACTTTGAACTTTTAAGTAATTTAAGTGACCTTTCCCATGGTAACGACTGTAGGTACAGTAGATAAACAAGGCCAGTGATATCCACACCAGATCCAAAATGGATCCTAAACACTGAGCTGTCGGTACAAAAGGAATCAGTAGGAATGAGTAGGAATGGGATATTCCAAAATTCCTCATCCGAACTGTCTGGATGAGACATTGGGCCTCAATGTGTGGCTTGTTACAGCAGAACACAACCTCATGTACACATCCCGACATTGAACCACTGAATGCATAAATATAAGTCATTCCTTATAAATATAAGTTCAATGTTATTTTTCAAGTGGAAACAACAAATGATGCTGTTGAACAGACATGGATCGGTAGTTTACACACAGAAACGCTGACATGGACCTATGTAAAAATGGATACCATGCTATTAGAACTCATGGTTATGTTTAGTGCATGGTCTGAAGTCTTAGGAGCCTCTGAATAAAGGTGATGATGTGTCAAAAAGATAAAGAGTCAATCCATAGAAGTTACCAAAATCTATGTATTCATTTATACACTTATGTTGCATTGAAAAGTATACTGACAACTACAAAGGGTATTTGCTAAATACAAAGTACATGAGATAGTCTGACATCTGACTGCTTAGCTAACAAACATAAGCTAACCACCTCATGTCACATGTCACGTGACACATGACATGCCTGTACATTTTACAAAAAAAAAAAATCAAAACTGAGAGCTCACTGTGGACACATTGAATAAGAACAGGCCCCCTGTACCTGCAGGTCAGATGGAATGGATGCTTTGGGCTTGCTCCTGTAGCACAGTAAATCCCACAGCCTGTACCAGAGGTAGGACATCACCAAGCACATGCTGCTGACTAGCCAAAGGTCCCTGCTCTTGAAGAAGCTCTTCATGGTTTCACTTCTGTTCACGAATCTTCTCTGCAAAGGGCCTCTCTAACCTCTGACAGAGAACTCGCTAGTAGTATGAGCTGGCAGTATGTTTACTAGGAAGACAGGGTTCCCTGGGCTAGGAACGCCCAAACGTACTACCTTGAGTAGTACACTTCTACACTTCAAGCTCTCAACACCCTCCCTTATCAGCAAGGGCTCCGAAGGACATGCTAGTTTAACCATGTGAGTAAAGAGTGACAGGTGCCAGCAAAGGGTGTCAGGGGGATGTGCTTAAAACTCTCTCTCTCTCTCTCTCTCTCTCTCTCTCTCTCTCTCTCTCTCTCTCTCTCACTTTCTCTTGAACTACCAGAAGTCAGAGAATGGAATGGAAGACTTTGGATTTAGGTGGCACGATTTGTGGTGATAGATGGTCTGGCTTGTCTGCAACTGTGGAGACATAGTGGTGAAAATAGCACTACAGAATGACTGTTTCAGATATCACATTCACATGGTGTCTTGCAACTATATTGATAGGGAACAATTATGTTTCCTAAAACAACATCATCTGGCCAGTGGTGCCAACAGGGGAGCAGCTTGGCATTACTGGACACCCAAACAATGTGAGAACATGTGACATGTCTGGACAGGACTTTGCTGTCCGACCTCAAACTCTAGTACTATTTCAGCCAACACCGTTTATAGATACAATGTCTACATCTCAAAGTCGCATGGTATGGTATCTGACTAAAGCTCATCATAAGCCAAAAAAGTATTGGAAACTAATGTAAATGTATAGCTGTATGGTGCATAATATGAAAATACCGTAATTTCCGGACAATACAGCGCACTTAAATATAAGCCGCACCACCTAAAATTGAAGAAATATGTATTGTGTCACACATAAGCCGCACAGGTTGTATTATTCAGGTTGAGAAATAAGATATTTACATTGAATTATTTTGTACGTGCATGTTTAGGCTATTCATATGCACTGTTTCTGAACAGTGCCTTTAACACGGCAGTAAAAGTTCGGATAAAACAAAACAAACAAAAAAGTAATCGATGGTTTTATTCATCTTCTCCTGTGCACTAAAGCCAAATTGCTTAATTTTTCTTCCTCCTGCGTACTGAAACTACTGTCACTTTTTCTGCCTGCGCACTGCGAAAGCTTCCTACGGATACACTATTGCCCGTCTGAGATGCATGTCTTTTAATTGTAACTTGTTAGGCTGAATTTTAGCACTTGTTGGTTTCTCACGATGTATGTTTCATAATCTATAAACCTGCAATGTTTGGGGTCTATCAAGTTGCTATGATCAGTGACCGATGCTCTTTTGTCAAGGTTTCTCTTGGAAGTTGCTTTGGATAAAAGCGTCTCCTAAATGAATACATGTAAAAGTAAAGTGCAACTGCGCAACTAATAAAGTCGCTTCATTCTCCCCTGCACTGAAGCCACAAGTCACTTATAGGCTACTCATCTTCCTGAGGGCTGAAGAAACAAATCATAAAAAAAGCCGCATCTCTGTATTAGCCGCATGCTTCAAAACGTGGGAGAAAAGTAGCGTCTTATAGTCCAGAAAAAAACGGTAAATGTAGAGCTTTAGCAGTGGATTGTAGAATAAAAAAATAAACAATGTACAGTTAAAAGAGGACACTAGATGGTGGTAGTCGATCATGAACCTAATGAACAACTAAATATGTCTTATGTTTTTCAGAATGGGTTTTTCATCTTTAATGTTCTGTTTTGGAGGAAATGAGGAAAGAGACAGTGAGGTGCAACAGAGTAATGCCTACCTCTGGAAAATCTCCCTCAAGTTCAATGTGCTTCATCTCCCAGAAGCAGCGCATAGTCTCTACCCTCTCCAGGTAGTGGAAGAAGGCCAACTTGCCCACACCTTGGCTGTCAGAGTACTGGCGAACTGACTTCAGTTTGGCCATCTTAATATGGGGGGAAACTCGGCCACTGTATCCATGGGCCCTCTCATTCTTCCTCTGTGAGCTGACCTCCACTTGCAGTTTCTCAGGGATCGGCCTTTTTTCTGACCTGAATAATGAAAAAATAATGTTTTCAGTTAGAAACCTAAACACTATTTTGACTGGTGTAAAACTGAGATGCTTTTCCAACATGTGGGCATATCACAAATGTGCTCCAGTAGGCCACACAAAGCAAAGACAGACAGACAGACATCATTTATTTATTTTATGAATAAGCTGAGACGTCGTCTAGCAGCAGTAAAACTACATGACCCATAATGCATTTAGGCACCAAACGTTAACACTTTTGTCAAGTCAGGCTTGATATTTATTGATCATAACAGTTCTACTTTCTATTATCTTTAAAGGGGGGGGGGAGCTTGAAGTAAGCTTCTATGAAGTTTATTTTAGTTAAATAATGTGTTTCCCTGGTTCCTTGTTGGGGTCATAGTTGAGCAAGAAAAGCATGGCGAGACAGCATGGCGAGCGAAACAGCTTCAGACTGGGTGCAATGTCCTGTTTGTTCCAGAGACTTTGCGCCTTCTAAAATAAATGTCCATTTGGACAGATGTCTGCTGAGCACGAATTATAGTCCAACACTGACAAGTGAAGATGAGAGTGGACCACCTAACAAGAAAACTCGCATTTCTTCCGAAGCCTTCCCAGATGTCAACAAGGCGAACACTCCCACTTCCTCCAGAAGTAAAGGTTCTTCGGTATTTTCTATGTTTCAAACGAACAAAAATACGGTTTCATCCCAGAGTGACGGGAACTCATTTACTTCTAACAAACTGAGCGCCCAGGCTGATGTCAGCGGTGGGTTCAAAATTAATTCACCGAACGACGGAGAGAAAGATACGGGAAGGTTGGAAAGCGATTCACCCTCACCTGCCATGAATGGAGGATTGGAGACGCAGAGGACCATTCTCGCCCTGCGGAACACCGACAAACCTTTGGCGGACAAGTTGCGACCGAACACGATGGAGGAATACTTTGGACAAAATAAAGTTGTGGGCGAACACACACTGCTTCGGTCCCTTTTAGATTCACAGGAGATCCCTTCTCTCATCCTATGGGGACCACCTGGTTGTGGAAAGGTACATGTGGTTTGACTGAGTGGCAAAGACAGAAGACAATCCGATTCAATCTAGATGTCATCATGTCTGTAAATTTGGACATTTCATGACCTTCAACGCTGAGCATTTTACTCAGTTGCATTGTAATCAGTAAATAAGCCCCGTTTGGTGTCAGGAATCTAAAGATTCATTATTCAGACGTTGGTAACTAAATTTCCAAATCAACACTTGCGTGGGCAGTGTATGATCCTATGGGAGGTATGCAAGTTGACAGGACTGTACTCCCGGGGGCTTTTCGGACATTGTTGTTGATGCTACGATAGCTGTTTTGGACTGTCAGTCAAAACGCACCATTCACATTTTAGTTGTATCTCTTAGTCTGCCAGCCCCGTGTCAGGGTAAGGTTTCATAAGAGTTATTTTGGTTATTTATGGAAGTGGTCTGAAGGATTTACACTGGGGACTATATTTATGAGGCTGTCTTCAGGCAGGGTCTGGGGGACTAGTTTGTGACAGACAGATTATATGGATTGGAAAATGCATAATGGGTACTAAAAACAGTGGCACGTTAAAGGAGCATTTTTAGACACCAGACTGATCTACCTAGATAAATTGATGCTGGAAAATAGGCAGGCTCATTTGTCTAATCACTAACAGCATCTGGGTCTACCAGGTTTAAGGAACTTGCATATTGTGAGCAGTTATTATTTAAGGTGGTGCCAGTAACTCCCATTCATTCATCTTCATGATGTTATTGTGGGTTTTTTTCTGTCCACTTTAGACCACTCTTGCTCACATCATTGCCAGCTCCAGTAAAAAGACGGGCACAGCCCGCTTTGTAAAACTGTCCGCCACCAGCACATCCACCAGTGAGGTGCGCGACGTGATAAAGCAAGCCCAGAACGAGCTCCGTCTCTGCAAGAGGAAAACCATCTTGTTCATCGATGAGATCCATCGTTTCAACAAATCCCAACAGGTAGGGCACCCCGTTGGCCCTGACCCACCCTTAGACTTAATAATCTCTAAGGGCCATTTACATCTTGACTTCTACTGTTGTCGACTGTGCCCTTTACGGTTTGTGTGCTCAGTGTTGGCCCATTTCATGGTCTCATTGCCCTTTACACACCGCAGCTAAGTATTTTGCCAGCAGCTTCAATGTTCTAGTCAATGGCCGTCGTGATGGCTTGTCAACATAGTCTTAACAGCAGTATTATGAGAATGTGCAATCCCAAAATACACTTTCTAATTTCCATACAAAATCTCCATCCCCGCACAGCGGAATTCATTTAGTCATTAATCTTGTCAGAGAACAGAGTTTTTGCCCTGTGAGGAATGCAATAATGGAATACTCCCAGCCAGGATACATAAACGCTACTTCATCAGCTCAACACCGCTGAAGCAGAAACCATACAACCAAATGGGTCAACGGACGGGTATTTAAACTATCTCCTGTCACATTATTGATCCATCATATTAAGGGATAGCTAGTTAGAGCTAGTTAGCTAACACTAACCCTGCTTAATGGCAGACGGCAGCTAATGACTATGTGATCAAGAGAAACCCCTTTCCTCTGGAACATCTAAAATGGACAAATGTCCGACGTGCTATGTAGATCATGATTCATGTCTTGTCACTAAAATACCAAACTAAAAGAACACGTCAACTTGCGTGTCAGTAAAGTTTGGGAGGAGTGACGGATTGAAGTTGTGTGCTGCTTGACATGTGAGGTCTTGTGTAAATCCTGATATCAGTCAGCAGGGAGTTAGCACTTGGGCCATGCCTCCGTGCTGCTCAAGCTAAAGAGATGCCAAACTGTTACATATCCTGCGTGCGTGGTCCATCAGGTCTCGTTATACGTTCTGTACATCTCTTAATACTTTCCTTTTCACAATGAACTATTATACCGTGAATATAACAGCTTACCCATCATAATTTCCAATTGTAGGTATGCTCAACACAATCTTTTCTTTCCCTCCCATGTTTCCTTCTTCGTCTCCCCCTCTCTCTCTGGGAAGGACACCTTCCTCCCTCACGTGGAGTGTGGGACGGTGACGCTGATCGGGGCGACCACGGAGAACCCTTCTTTCCAGGTTAACGCGGCCCTGCTGAGCAGGTGCAGGGTGCTGGTGCTGGAGAAGCTGTCGGTGGAGGCGATGGGCTCGATCCTGCGGCGGGCCGTAGCCTCACTGGGGATCAGCGTGTTGGGGTGTGACGGCAGCCAGGTGGTGGGTCCGGACCAGCATCAGGCCTCTGGATTCCTGTAAGTGCCCCCTCCTCCGGTAACATGGCCCTTGTTATCACGGAGGGTGCCGGATGGGGGGCATGTGTCACCTGGAAGGCCCCATCCCCATGCTCTGATTGGTCGAATGGGAGGTTCTATCCATCTCCTTTCGTTGTTCGATGCAAGTCAGTATGGTGATTTATATATGGTCAAGGCACGCTACAGGCTAGTTACAGCTAAAACCCTCCCCTGTCCCTGGGCTCTATATTTGTTGACAGAGCCGAGGAGAGGGGGGCGATTGAGCAGTGTGTGCTGTCGGGTGGGAGCGCTGTGATGGCTGGCAGGGGGCAGGGGGCAGGAGCTAAGCCCTGCTGCTCCCAGCTTCATGTGAAAATGGCAGTTTGCGTGAGATGATGGCCCCCTGGCTGCTTACTATTTGGGCACTGAGCTCAGAGCATGGTAACAGTGATTGTATTGTAATGTATCTAGGCCTACCATAACATGCCATGTCTTCATGTCTCTGGGACATTAGCCTCTTTTTCATTTCAACTCCATGGTGAGTTATTGGTTTGGAAAGGTAAGCTATTCAGATGTATCGAACGCTTTAAAATGTAACGTCCACCTGGTGTCAGAACACGTGCTAGCTGTCCGTCTGGAATCTCCTATCAAATTAAACAAGCCTATCGCTGTCCTGGGTCACACGAGCCTGATGGGGTATATCAGGGGAGAAGGGAGGAATGTTGGCCCCACTTAGTGCTGGGTAAGGTCCCATCAGAGAACCACGACAGGGTTTCATTTGTACCTTGACTTTTTCTTGGGCGGGCCCCCCTGTTAGTCATTAATAGAATCGAGATCCGAGATGATTTTTAACGAGGTGTCTGGTATCGGGTAGCATTGGCATTCAGTACAAGGTGTCACAGTCTATGCCTTGAATGCAAACATGTAAAGGCAATAGCCTCATACCTTGCCCCTCATTATGTGTTTTGATAATCTGTCGTGCCAGAGAACATGTCTGCAGAGGCGGTCACTCTCACAATAGCAATTCTGTCGTATTAAACAGAAATCAGTCTGGGGTGTGACAACATTCATTTAGTCCGCAGTATGTGGGTGTAAGCAGGGAGTTAGGTGGCCGAGCGGTTAAGGCGTCAGACTACTGACGTTTACTGCCTGACCTGAAGAAATTGATGTGTTTGCATGGCTAGTCTCTGCTAAGGAGGCACATATTTGCAGTCTTATTTAGATAGGCATTATGGGATGCAATCCAAGAGGTCCTAATGTCGTGACCCACTTGGAGGGTTGTGTTCCGTCCTCTCCCGTGTCATGTTGTCACGGGGACTGTGGACTCAACAGTCACCTGACCCCTACTAACACGCTCTGTACTAACTGCTGACTCTAAAAAGTTGGTCTTGGTAAAAGGATCAACGTTAATCAGACATTTGTCACCTTGGGGGATAAATGATATCATGGGAATTAAAAGACTGGTTTATTTTAGAAGGTCCCAAAAAAGGCTGGGCCTGCTAAGCGATTGAACGTCACTCGCACAATATAAATGGCGCAAACAGGGAATCAAAATGAAGTGTTTCAACGGTAGGCAAGTCCATGTTTAATAGGTGGTTAAAAGTCACTTCAGACCAACCCATTTTCGCTTTGTAAGTTGTCCCGCCGGAATAATAGCAACAGCGCCTGAGTGCCGCCCACAAAGCTACTTGGGTATTTAGATTGTGTAAATAGGGCCCAAAGTGTTTCCAAACTTTTCACAGGCACTGTATACAACAAAAATGTATCTTTGTAGCATAAGTAGTAATGTTAATTCCTTGTGTGTGTGTGGGTGTGTGTGGGGGTGGTTCTTCCCAGGCCCAAGGTTTCCATAGAGCAGGCAGCTCTGGACACCATAGCCCACCTGTGTGACGGTGATGCGCGGGCTGGACTGAACGGGCTGCAGCTAGCGGTGCAGGCACGCGTGGGCCCGGGTGGAAGCCCTCAGGGTGTCGTGGTGACGGAGGAGCACGTGAAGGAGGGCCTGCAGAGATCCCACATCCTCTACGACAAAGCAGGTGGGCTCAGTCCCTGAAGGGGGACCGTGTCTGTGTGAGTGTCCTCTGGTCCTCTGGGATCGTGACAGGCTCCAGACATCTCCCTTGCCTGTGGAAAGTGTGGGAACACCTTGTCTTGTGTCGTTTTGGAAATATACATCTAATGTTTCCATGCAACCAACAAGGTCAGTCAAAAGTGTGACAATTTACTTAGACCAAAACTGTACAGATATTTGGTACAAAAAAAGCGTAATTTTCGTCATTGTTACCTCAGGCAGTATTAAAAAAACATGGTGACTAGTCATTTAATTTAATTCATGCATTAAAAACAGCTGGAGCTCTCATATGATGAAAGGTGTGTCCAAATGTGTCACCAGACAGGCAGCGTGTTCTGACGATCTTCTTGAATCATGTCTCCAAAGAATTCCACCGAGCAGCTGGCCTTTTGTGACTGAAGCCAAGGGACGGAATGTTCCTGAACCCAGCGTAGGATCAGTTTCAGTATTAATGAGGTGGCCGGGACGTCTAATTAGGCTGGATGCTTCCACATCTCGCTAGCTGTGATACCTGTGATGCTGTAGAAGCGGTGCCAGGTGCTGCTAACGATACTGCAGCTCCAGTCAGCTCGCCTGAGTGGCCGCTCTTAGAAATAACCTAACCACTCAGTAATGAGTGTTAGTCCAACTGTTTATCAACACATAAACACGAAACTAAGCTCTCTATGCATGGGATCATGATGGATTTGCACGTTTATTTAAACGAATGTTCTACATTATATGTCGCTCGTGATTTATGCTTGGTAACTCTTACAAACCAGAGCGGAGGCGGACTGTTTAAACCAGTAAACACAACGAGGGTCCGGAATGTTTTGTTCACCTTTAATCCTCCATTAGTAAATCGATCATCCACGTCAGAGGATAACGTTCTGTGGGCGGGTCCTAAGGTCTCCACGGCAACACTGCCACCACCCTCGCTGCCAGAGTATTAGGGGCGCCCCAGATGAGCGTCTGCCAGTTGGCATGGCAGACTTCCTGTCGGAGCGCCAGTATTGTTTTGTGGGGCGGCAGGGGGGGGGGACCTGGGATCGTCCTGTTCCAGAATAGTAGGTGTCAACGCACTGATGTCTCAGGATTCTGTTCCAGAACAGTAGAGTTACATTTACATTTAAATGTATTCATTTATCAGACGCTTTTATCCAAAGCGACTTACAAGAGAGAGCATTACAAAAGAGCTTCAGTTACCGAGCATAACAACTTGATAAACATAGCGGGCATCTAGGTTACAAAACATACATCATGAGAACCAATAAGTGCCAAGGGAAGAACTACAAGAGCATTCAGCTGAACATTATACAACTGAACTATAGCAACAACAAGTGATGTTTCTGAGTGCCATACTAATTCTAGTGTTTCTAAGTGCCATTACATTCTCGGAATAAGTGGGTTTTGAGGCTTTTCTTGAAGGTTAGGAGACAGTCTATGTTTCTGATGGGGATGGGGAGTTGATTCCACCATTGAGGAGCCAGACAGCGGAAGAGTTTGTGCTGGGCTTTGGCGTTCTTGAGAGGGGGGACCACTAGGCGTTTGTCAGAAGAAGACCGTAGGTGGCGGGCAGGGGTGTAAGGCTGGAGGAAAGAGTTGATATAGCTCGGGGCAGTCCCGTTCACTGCTCTGGAAGGTCAGCACCAGGGTCTTGAATCTGATATGAGCCATGATGGGAAGCCAGTGGAGGGCGATGAGGAGTGGGGTGACATGGCATCCTCTGGGTAGATTGAAAACCAGGCGAGCTGCTGCATTTTGGATTCTCTTGAGGGGGCGGATTGCACTTGCTGGAAGGCCGGCTAGTTGCAGTAGTCCAGTTTTGAAAGGACAAGAGTTCATGCATCACACAGAGAGGCACCCTCATATGACAGATGAGCATGATTATAGGGAGTCACACTGGGAGGTGGCTGCTATCATATGGGCCGCTACCATAGGGGCCCCAGGGGTCCCTAGAGCTGAGCCCAGTAGAGGAGTAGGGATCCTGCTAGGCTGGGATCTGCAGGCAGGCTGACGCTGTGCTTAAGCTCACCCCTCCCCAAAAAAACATCACACAAGGCCTCAGCAACACAAATAACCAGATCCCTTTCAACAAAAGAATTAGGAATCTTATTCAAAGTCTGCTGGACCATGTTCACATTGCGTCATGTTTTATCATGGTAATATTAACTTGCAGAAACACTTACCTAACAACGGAGGACTTTTCGGTCATTTTCAGTGGGTAGTAAGCATCCCTTCGAAAGGTTTCATCACATTTGGTGGGGGGGGGAGGGGGGATCAATTATGTAACGCAATGCCTTTTAGTTTCATGACAAAGCTGGCAGGGGGATTCAGGGTTTAAGCCATGCATTACTCTTCTGTGATTTACAGCAGGCTCTCCTTGGTTTAACGCTGGGTACAGCTGCCAGCGGAACTGTCTTTCCACAGCACCAGCTATCTCAGGGATCCAGATGGATGGGGAGCGAGTGCGGTGGGGCCAGCTAGCTAGGGAACAGCTCGTCAACATGAATCCCTCCCTCTCATCCCAGATAAGACATGACCAGTCCTCCCTGTGCCCTGTTATGTAACATCCAGCTGTTGTCTAGCCCCCCCCCCCCCCCCCATGCTAGGGTGTGGATGACAAGGTTGGAGATAAGGGCTAAATGAGGAGATAACACAGTGTATGGATGTCTGTATTTAATTTAAAACCCGGTTCGAACACCGGCTATGCCAACGTGACGTTGTGTTCTTGGGCAAGGCACTTCACCCTACTTTCCTTGGGGGAATGTCCCTGTACTTGCTGTAAGTCGCTCTGGAAATGACATACAACAAAACAATATCAAATGTAAATGTAATACCCTTGTGTGTGCGTGCACACTTATGTTTCCCCTGTAGGTGAGGAGCATTATAACTGCATCTCAGCACTTCATAAGTCCCTGAGGGGCTCCCATGAGAGTGCCTCTCTGTACTGGCTGGGCCGTATGCTGGAGGGTGGAGAGGACCCTCTTTACGTGGCACGCAGGCTGGTGCGCTTCGCCAGCGAGGACGTGGGTATGTAACTGCAGACACTTCCCCCATTCCACAACAGTCATTAGCTGTGATTATTAACCAGTGGGAACTTGGAACATCCAGTACTGTGAGAAGAGGGTGTTACACTGTTTTGGTCGTTCGTCTACTACCTTAGTCAATCATGTTCATTAGGGTCAGTAGGGAGTCAGGTGGCTGGGAATCTGGCTAGCAATTGGAACGATTCCCGGCCGTGGAAGATGACGTGTCCTTGGGCAAGGCACTTCACCCTACTTGCCTCAGGGGGAATGTACTTGCTGTAAGTCGCTCTGAATAAGAGCATCTGCTAAATGACTAAATGTAATGTTAATGTGTCCTCTTGTTCAGGTCTGGCTGATCCTTCTGCCCTGCCCCAAGCTGTCGCTGCCTTCCAGGCCTGCCACTTCATAGGGATGCCAGAGTGTGAGGTGTGTGTGTGTACATTCCTTTGTTTTTTGATCATACAAGCTCTATGAAGTTTCCTTGAATCCCACTCTCTGGTCCTCCCCATCCCTCAGGTTATTCTGGCTCAGTGTGCTGTGTATCTGGCCAGGGCGCCCAAGTCCGTGGAGGTGTACAAGGCCTATAACAATGTAAAGGCGTGTCTGAGGAACCACAAAGGCCCCCTGCCCTCCGTGCCCCTACACCTCCGCAACGCCCCCACCCAGCTGATGAAGGATCTGGGCTACGCTAAGGACTACAAGTACAACCCTGCTTTCAGTGGTCCTGTGGAGCAGGACTACCTGCCCCAGGAGCTCCAGGGAACCGACTTTTTCACGTGGACACCAGCCGACCTCTGACCCTGGCCATGCACTGGTGGAGGCTGACACCAAAACACTCAGTCACTCAAAGACCAAATATGTAAGAGTTCGATTTTCTTCTATAATCACTGCGTGATTATGTTTTTTTTGATACTGTCATGTCTTCTAACCCTTTGCTGCAACTGAAAGTAGGTACCGGTATTAATGAGGAATATCAGCCCATTTGTGTTAAAAGGCTTTTAATTGCTTGTCGATTCTTTCTGAATGGGGGTTCTCAGTTCTGAGCCATTGTCTACAGAGTGGAAAAGAAGAGATATTATCATTGTTAATAATAAACATTTACATTGTATATCAAACTAATTGCACTGGTCATTTGATATTTTGATCGGAACAGTTGTTCCACAATGAGCCCCATTTTTCCACCTGGTGACACTAACACCTCCGATGTGAGCTAGCGTTTGGGGCGCCATGTTATCCAGGCCCTCCTCACCTTACTGATCCAGGGGACGAAGGAGGACACTCGGGTAAACACTGTGGGCTTCTGGGGGGTGTTACAGCCACCCCCATGCACATAGCTGGTGACTCCCTGGACATACCACCTCCCATCTGGGCCCTCACAGCTCAGGGGACCTCCAGAGTCTCCCTGGAGACAAGGCAGATATGAAACAAAAACAAGATACTGATAAGCTTTTGTAAAGCTCTCTCTTGTAAGTTGCTTTGGATAAAAGCGTCTGCTAAATGAATAAATGTAATGTAAATAAGCACTGATTTACACATAACCCATGATGGATATTTACAGGCAAGTTATTTAGCTCATATCCAGAGCGACTTACAGCAAATACAGGGACATTCCCCCTGACGTAAGTAGGGTGAAGTGCCTTGCCCAAGGACACAACAACGTGTTGGCACAGTTGGAGTTCGAACCAGGGACCTTCTAATTACTAGCTCGACTCCCTAACCGCTCAGCCAGTTGACACCCATAGATATTCCATGGATACCATAAGGAGTCAAGGCTGAGGCATCACAGGGGGAGGTGGTTACTTACATGGCAGGCAGACTTGCTTCCTCCTCCAGCGCATACCATCCAGGGCTTCACAGAGCTCCCCCACCAGTCGCTACGAGTACAGATGCCCTGCTCCACCACAGGAAGTAAGGCCTGCTGGAGCCTGGATGCCTTGGGCCCTCCAGCTGATACACAGGGAAGTGGGAGTTTGGTTATTATTTCTAGATTTCAAGACAAAAATCTTTTCGATTCTCTTGTTCAGCAGGAACTTGACTTCATAAAACTGGAGGAAGACATTATCTGGCAATTCATGATGACCCGGTCTCACCCCTCACCTTTCACCTACACCCCTATCTCCCTCTATTCTGTGTTGATCCGAAAAGACAGTGGCTGTTATCACTTATCAAATAACTGTGGTCTATATTTGTAACTACCACTAAACTGAACATGCATGACAAGCAAAAGTGTTTGTGTATTGTGTGGTGTTCATGTGCTAGTGCTGTTTCTGCAGGTGGGGGTTTGGGCTCACAGGACAGGCGGCCCCATCCTGTGACATAGCAGGGCTGGTTTGGGGCGAGGACAGCATCGCTCTCCGGAAGGCAAGCCATCTGGACTCTGTCGTTGATAGTGGCGCTCCTCTCCAGTTTGAGCAGAGCTATGTCATTTCTACATACAGGGGTTCACCACAGAAGCACAAGGAACACTTTTTAGCGGCGGAATGATGTCTGGTCATGTCACGTGTCTTGTACATTTTGTTTGTGTGGCCTTTTGACACTAGCCCTGTCATTAACACAGCTGTTATCTACAAAAGGTTCTCCTGTTGGTTACCTTATATGTGGACAGAGCAGCGGTATCTCTTCCTGATGTAATGACACCAACATGAAGTCAAAGGGGTGTACCTACCCACAGGACACACATTTATCATTCCAGTCAGGGTGGAGGATCATCTTATCCACCATGATGGACTGCTCAAAGCCATCCTCTTTGTTCATGTCATGTTCTGCCAGAACCACCCTGTAGGTATGGAACCTGGACACAACACACAAACATGGGAGATGGACAAGCAGCAATCTAGATGAAGAACTATCCCAATGATTCGTCCACTTTGGTACAGTAGGCCAGGGGTGGGTAGTTCCAGTCCTCGGGGGCCGCTGTCCTGAAGATTTGAGATGTTACCCTGCTTCAGCACACGTGATTCTAACAAATTGGTCTTCATCAAGCTCTGTGGAAGCCTCATAATAACCCATTCAATCAGGTGTGTTCGAGCTGAGAAACATCTAAAACCTTCAGGACAGTGGCCCTCAAGGACCGTAATTGCAGTATAGTCCTCAGTCTTATAGCACCACATGCTGGTGGCCTAAAATAAGTTTCATTTATTTAACTAGAGCCAGCGAAGCAGTCCCATTCATTGTCTGGTAGTTTCAAAGGTCAGTATAGAAATAAAACAGGTATTATGCTTTAGTCCAGGGGTGTCAAACTCATGCCATCGCGGGCCAAGAGGGTGCAGGTTTTCGCGTCAACCAAGCCCCTACACTAGCTGATTTCACTAACGCGTTTCTCCACTTAGTGAAATCAAACTCGTTATTGATATCAGCTGGTGTAGGGGCTTGGTTGACGCGAAAACCTGCACCCTCTTGGCCCGCGATGGCACGAGTTTGACACCCCTGCTTTCGTCATTCACTCTTAACCTCATATCATGGACCAGAAGGAATATTAGGATCTACTGTACAGAATGTACTGTGTTGACTCCAGCCCAGACATCTGACTGACAGGCTGTGCTCACGTGATGCAGTGTGCGGCAGTCATGACCCAGTTAGGAGCGATCAGGGTTCCTCCACAGGTTGGGAAGAAAGACTCCAGAGAAACCTGATTACAAGAGGCCAATCAAGACACGATCCAGGAAACAGCACATAGGGTTGTAGTCAGTTACCACGGCAGAGGCCCACTCAATACATCATTTAGCATGTCATCATTTTAATCTCATTGTTTTGAAGATTTGATTTGTAACCTCAACATTTATTTTAGGTAAATTAACCTGATTTGATCATATTTAATTCAAACATGATCTTAAAAATTCTTGAGAGTTCTTGACCATGATGTGACTACGTGTGTCTCGTGTTGGAGTGAGTATGTGTGTGTTCGCTGGAGTTGAACCCAATGACATAACAGGAATGGAAACTACACCGACTGGTGTGTGCTCCACGGATATGATAGATCCGTAGATCAATGCCTTACTGACTACAGTTAGATACATATCAAGTCTCACAAGCTTCTGTACCTTCAAATTATGTCTCTAAATCAGACTATCCTGCTTTAGACATGGACTGCTATTCGTTTTTTTTCCCTTACCTGCCAAGGCCAGCTGTACGGCCGGGCTTCCTCCCCCTCCACCACGCGGCTGGTGCTGGGTTGGAAGACAGGGGTGCCACATCCTGACACTGAAGCACAGAGATCCTTGTCAATTCAACAAAGCAGGTTTTTTTGCAGGGCTGTAGAGCACTGGAAGTTAGCTTACCCACTGTGACTCCTAGTAAGAAAACAATGGCCTGGTTCATGGTGTATAGCCACACGAATCTTTGTGTAAGCTGTCTTTGCACGATCCTTTATATAGTCGGATGCCCTGGGATTTGCTTTCTCTGTACCAGGTGCTGCATCTGAGTTTATCGGTACGGTACACAGTGTGCTAAAGGTTTCAAGTCAAGGTCTGCATAACCCGTTTAATTTACTTTTACATATTTTTGGTGAGCATTCTCTAAATGGGAGTGCTGCTCATAGTACAGTCCTCGCTGTGATGTTTCCAGATTCTACACATGCTACTGCTTTGACAAGATAACGTGGATTGGTGGGGACTTAGAACAAAGGGGATTGGGCCTTTATATGAATGTGTTTGTAAAGGTGTTCCAGGCATGTAATTCTCGGTCAATCATCACACCTCACTATTATCTGTGGCCCTGCCAGGTGCTTTAAAGGGGAAACACAATCATTGCACAGCAATGTTGACCCCAGCTGTTTTAGGGTTTGGCAATAACACAACTTATTGTAATCTGACATATATATTTTTTCCCACCTCTAAAACTTTCTTCACATGATGGCTGACAAAATAAAACGATAATACTTCTAATGGATATTGAATATACTGTCTGTGTGTTTTTTGTCGTTCAAGAAACTTTAGCAGCTATTTCCTTTTTGTTGTATATTGCTCTGTACCATTACAGAAAACACATTTTAGCCTGAAGGTTGTATAAAACTGGATATCTTATTTTTGAATGGTAATGTTTTATGATATGATGGTTATAAACATGCATTTTAGTATGGTCTAAAAGGTTTCATTTTAGTGACAACTATGACATTGTACAAATTGTATCCATAGAATAAATGGTGTCAAAATAAATACTTTAATTCGATTGGCAATAAATCATGATTATGAAACCAACACAATTATATAGTGAACAACAGTAAAAAGGCATAAATTATGCCTGTCTTGCTTCTGGTAACGGTTGATCATCTGCTTTACTATCCATGTAGTGTATTCAATATGATAGACTGTGAATTAAATATAATGTCATGTCCCCACGCAGATCTTTTCAAAGACTAGGGGTGTAAACAGTAAAAATTTGGAAAGAAATGGGGAAAAACTTAGTTTTTTTTATGTGACATTGTATCCATAGGAGAAACGTGTGAAAATTAATACTTTATTTAGATTGTCAATAAAAAATAACTATTTACTTGTATGGCCCTTTTTACAAGCAATGTCACAAAGGGCTTCACATATGCCCATAGAACTGCACCTCAACCAACCTAAACCCTCAAGGAAGACAAGGAAATACTCCAAGAAAAACTCACTCAAAGCTCGTTAATGAAACTATTAACACGATAATATAGTAAACGAAAAGTAAGGTATAAATTATGCCTGTCTTGCTTGTTCGGTTTGATCCTCTACTGTACTTTCTATTAGCGCTATCTGGTGTATTTAGCATGATGTACAGTGAATTCAATATAATGTAATGTCCTCACAACAGATCTTGTCAAAGGCTAGGGGTGTTAACGGTATAATTTGGAAAGAAATTGGGAAAAACTCTTCATTAGGTCATTTTGTTTAACATAAAAATTATACATTGGCTACCTACATCTTCTCATCATTGTGGATCCGGCTATGATGTTTGAAACTGCTAGCTTGGTTAAAGGTTTTACAACAGAGGTCACAGCTTATCTCCTGTGTGAACGCTGCAATGAGCTCTGAAATTGTTAGCATGGCTAAGGGTTTTACCACAGCGGTCACAGCTGTATGTCTTCTCTCCAGTGTGGATCCTCATGTGCATCTTGAGGTTTTCGGATGAGGAAAGGCTCTTCCCACATGTTTCTCTCTGGTTGATACTCTGCTGTTTCTGGTTGAGTCTCTCTGTTGTCTCTTTGTTTGAGTCTCTGTAGTCTCTCTTGGGTTGAGTACCCGTAGTTTCTCTGGAGCCTTAAGATGCCTCCTCTGTCTAGTCCTTAACATGTGATTTGTGCATAAGTGTAAGCGAGTTAATATCGTTTCAGCCACTATATTTTAACAGCAGATTGAATTCCTCATGATGTGATATATTACTTGTAATATAGTAATATATATTATATATTACTCTCTCTCTCTCTCTCTTTCAGAACAAGAGCGACAATTGCTGTCCAGCTTCATCAGCGTGGCATTTGAGAAACTGTTAATGCACTACCTTGGCTTAGCCACCTCGGACCTACACATACTTGTGAACAGCCTCATCAACTGGCCGTGTAGAAAGGACCGGGCCAGATCCAGCAGCCCAGTGCCAGGCCCCAGCTGAAGGGTGGGGAGGAAGCAGCAAACTTCCTCTGCCCCTCAGGACCAGAGGAGGGCGCTAGAGGCCATGACAGAGGTGTTAACCACTGAGAGGAGAGGTGTCCTCTCCGTCATCTGCAACAACTCAGAAAAACTCATAGTCATTGTCAACAAAGGTAAATAAATATTTTACTTAGTTCATTATATTGAACCCAAAGGGAATTTAGGTGTTCCGGTAGCCTAACTAGTAACACTATGCAGTTACAGAGTAAGTACAAGGCCTTCATGCTGCCATCCGGACCCAGGTAGATCAGCAACAGCTCCTCTGATGTTTGCCAAGCCAAGTAAGATGTCCATGAAGAGGAAATGTCTGAGAGAATCAAAAGCATCAACGTTCCCATAGAAACCCAGGTGCTTTCCTAGTTCCTGGTTCCTGGCTTGGAAAAGGCCGGCTCCAGTTCACTCAGGAATCTGTGGGTGGATGACGGATCTGAGATGGGATCATCTCAGGAGGACCTGAAAATGTTAGGAACGAGGCAGGAGGACCCAAATGAGCAGAAACAAGGTGATGTATTGAGAACAAAAAATATGATAGGAACAGAAGCTGGTTCCGGGAGGAAGGCTGGGTGGACAAATAACACAGCAGGAGAATGGGAGGCACTGGAGAAGAATAGGAAAAAGGAGTCAGGGTAAGTACAACAAACGACTAAGAAGCAAAATCCTGAGACGTAGCCTGAGCGCATATGCACCACGTAACGTGACGGTACGATCTGCTAGAGACTTGGTCAGCTTGCTTGAAGTAGGTGGTGGTGGTGGAGGGCACAGCAAGAGGAGGGAATGGAGGCTCCACCCAGGAACTGCCAAAGAAGGACAAAAACAGGAGGAGGGAGGAGCAGCAGGGACGGATCATGACAGAAAAGACACCTGAAGAAGACCAACCCCTCCAGTCTCCGAAGATGGTTCGCATTGGTAAGCTGAAAACAACTCCACACACATTGGCACTGGGTAGAACGTCTGACAGTCATGTAGCTAAGGGAGTCTGGTGGCTGAGCGGTAAGAGATTTGGGCTGGTAATCAGAAGGTCCCTGGTTTGAATCCTGGCTGTGTTAACATGACATTGTGTCCTTGGGCAAGGCACTTCATCCGACTTGCCTCAGGGGGAATATCCCTTTAATTGCCGTAAATTGCTCTGTATGAGAGCATCTGCTAAATAACTAAATGTAAATGTAATGTAGCTATGTCCTGTCAACACAATGTAAAAACATATACTCATTCAAAGGAGTTATGTTTGTCTCTTGTCCCTTTCATCCCAGATGAGGAAGAACAACAAGGTTGGGCCCATGGTCACAGACAACACAGCTGGCAGTGGAAAAAAAGCTCATGACAAAGCAGAGGAGGAAAGCACCTTAATAACTGTCTTCAACAGCAGTGAAAGTGATATTATGAATTCATATTGGTTCATTTAGGCTTTTCAGCTTCAGTTGGTTCTCCTTTTATTTCACACACGCACGCACACACACACACACACATAGACACACACGCACACACCCCCACACACACGCACACACACACACACACACCCACACACGCACGCACGCACACACACAGACACACAAACACCCACACACACACCCACACCCACACACACGCACGCACCCACACACACACACACAGACACACACACACACACACACACACACATCATCATCATCATCGCAACCAATATAATTCTAAAAAAAATTGCTGTTTTAAGAACTAAATCAGGGGTGAGCAACCCTGACCCTCAAGAGCCATAGGCATGTTTCCCTGCTCCAACACAGATCGCCCTCTGCTGGCTGTTCATGTTGTATAAAATGTTCCTGTGAAACTAAAGGTTGGAGAAATGTTTCTGGATGGAGGGACAGAGGGGGAGTTGGAGTGAGGCCATACTGCTAAGGAGCAGGTGAATCTACCTGATGAAGAACATTTCTCTCTCTTTCTCTCTCTCTCTCTTCCTCCCTCCATGCTGTCTCTGGCCTGGAAGAACACCCTATCTCCTCCTCTTCCATTGAACCTTAGAAGGTCCAGAGCTCCGGCCGCTTAGCTCACCGTTCAGCCCCTAACTCTCTGGAGTTAACAGGCTGGTTAACTAGCCCAACGAACCAGCTAGTTAACTGGAGATAACTGATGTGAAAAGACGAGGACAAGCCGCACAGAGCTCCAGGAAAGACGGTGTGGCAGCCCGGTTCTAGCGGGGTGCCTCCGTCTCCCCGGGCCTGCGGAGAGAGGAGACCCGGGCCTGCGGAGGGGGTTCAACTGATAGCTGTAGTTTGTAGTGACGAGAAGATGGAGGTTTGTGTGTGGAGTTGAGGGAGGCATCGATTTGTATATTATTTCATAAAAGTATATGAGAATAAAACGAGAGAAAAGAATCTACCGCCTTCCTGTGTTTATTTCTTCCAGTCACCGTTTTTACATGGAGACTTTATGAGTCAACTTTGAACACATAATTAGATTCATTAGATTCAACTTTAATGTCATTACACAGGTACAAGTACAGGGTAACGAAATACAGTTAGCATCAAACCAGAAGTGCAAAACAGTTATTACAACAGAATATAATTGTAATTGTATACTAAGAATATACACAGTAAATATACTGAAACATTTCAACTTTAAAAAAATAACAGTGACTGTTGACTGTCCAGTTTATCGATGAAGAGACACTTCTAGAAGCCGGAAGATCAAACACCAGTTTATCGCCTCAGATGATGAATGTTTTCCGTAGTTTCCGTCAGTATGAACACTCAGCACACCGCAGATCTCCGCTCATTGACCCTCTATTTACATACTGAATTGCCGCAGCAGGAAGTGATAACGCGCATGTCAGGTTCTCTTCTGGTTAGTTTTTTAGGACATTGTTTACATGAGTTAAGAACGTTAAGTGTTGCTAGAATACATGATGGAAAATTCGGAGAACTCTCAGTCTTATTGTGACCTCATAGAGCCACTTGTCCAGTGCCTAGTGTATAGTACTGTAATAAATATTAACTTTCTACCGACTATCCTCATTCACACCATAACCTTGCAACGTCTATCGTTCTGTAGCAATTTCATAACTTAAACTGAAATATTGTGGTCAAACAGCAACATCAACGACAGGGATCCTGTAAGGATCAAAAGTAAGTGTCATGGTCGTTTAATGAAATGTAGGATGGTGGTGTGAGCATATAGCTCAACGTGATCATGAGCGTGATTATTTATTTTTTTAATTTGATCAATTATCACTCAAATTCCAATGATTGTTTTGCGTTGACCTGTGCTGTTTCTTCCTCGCATCCAGTGGAAGGCAGTGACCTCCGTCGGGTCACTGTTTTACCCAGAGCTGAGTGGCTTCGGATTCAAGGAAGTCTAAACCAGCGGAACATCCAGAATGAGAAGCTCAAGGAGGCAGCCAGGGAGAGGGAGGAAATGCACCTGCGCTCAAAGGAGATGGTCAAATTCTGGCCCCACACATTTGGTGTAAGGAGGCTTGTCCCACTTGTCATAGTGTTATGTTTAAAAGTACTTAAATATGTTCATTTATTCTCAATGCATTTATGTAATTGTTCAAGGTATGTTTGTGCCAATTACCTTTAAAGGGACGAACACAAAAGAAACTAAAAGCGAAGAAGATTCGCGAGGAGATAAAGAAAGAGGAGGAAAGAAAGATTGATATGGAGGAGGCCAGATATAAGGAGGACGTGAGGAAAGAGGCCATTATGAATACCAAGGCCAAGCTGTTCTACGAAACAGAGCAAGGCAAAGCATTTCGTGTATGTATTTCTGGAGTTTTTCACCTGTATTCATACACAGGTCACGGTGTGGTTATTTGTGTATAGAGTATTGTATGATTGAATCCCTTCCACTGTTATTTCTTCAGAGTGCACTCATTCTGACAGAAGTCTTGAAGGAGAGAGAGGCTCAGATCCACCTGAAACAAAGAAAGCTGGAAGCTCTGAAAGATGTGGAAAGGGAAGCCATCGTTAAAATCAAACAGCAAGCTAGGGATGCCTCTAAAGAAGAACAGGAGAAAGCTGTTCAGAGGAAGCGCGAGTGTCTGGCTGTGGCTGATGCCCTGAAACAGCAGTAAGTAGCCTCACCCTGCAGAACCCTCACACATGAAGTCAGGCCGCCAGGGGTCCAACACATGAACGCACCCCTAATGACTGTGCTTACTGGAGATACCCTGTCCTCTATCATCCAGACCAGTGGTAGGCAACCCTAGTCCTGGGGAGCCACTGTCCTGAAGGTTTTAGATGTTTCCCTGCTTTTGACACACCTGATGTAATGAAAGGTCATTATGAGGCTTCCACAGAGCTTGATAACAACCCATTCATTAGAATCAGGTGTGTTAGAGCAAGGAAGCGTCTAAAACCTTCAGAACAGTGGCTCCCTTCGACCAGGGTTGCCTACCCCTGATCCAGACAGTAGAGCATTGGTGTCATCGAGGGCCAAGAGGGTGCAGGTTTTCACGTCAACCAAGCGCTACTCCAGCTGATTTCAGTAGAGAATGTTGACGTTATCAGGGTAAAGGAGCATGCGATGGTCAGAGAGAGAGAGAGACAGCAGAAGCAGTGGGAGGCAGAGGAGACTGAGCGTCAGAAGAACCTCTTTCTGATGGACGAAACCATCAAGAAACAAAAGAACCTGGAGGAGAAGAAGCAAATCATGAGAGCTCACATGGTATTAGCATCTTAGCTGCTGGTTGCAGTCACTCACATGGTATTAGCATCTTAGCTGCTGGTTGCAGTCACTCACATGGTATTAGCATCTTAGCTGCTGGATGCAGTCACTCACAATCACCTTTGCAGGCTCACCTGTCAGACAGAGCTATCATCAGAGCGGTAGAGGGTCAACAGCAGGAGGTGGAGGACAAACGAAGGATGATGTTTGTTGACGTTAGAGAGAAGATGATGAAGCTGAGAATAGAAAAGGAGGCTGAGATGTTCCGGTATGTTCTGTCTCCCCTGCCTGATCGAGCTCACCCTGCAACAGTAAACTGTGCTATCACTGTTTAACGCTGGTTTTTGAGGTCGTCTAGAGCGGGGCTGAGCTAATAACATATTATTTCATGAATGGCCCCAATCCCTGAGTCAGTGTCACTCATGTAGGACCCTGATCAAGTGTTTGTTGCTGTTCTTCTCTGCTCCTCAGCGAGGTCCAGATCCAGAGGGACAGGATCCTGGCGGCTCTGGACACTCAGCGCAGGAAGCTGGAACCCAACAAGGTTTGATTATTGTGTAATATTTTCTATGGGAAATAATCACACCTCCAATCATTGCACATCGCTATTTTTCATGAACATTCAGAGTTTTATTGACTACATATCGGGAAATATTATCGGTTTCATTTTTTGTCCACTTTGGTGCCCCCCTCAGCACTTGGTGCTTTATGCACAGTTCAGGAAATGGCATGAATGAAATGGCAATACTGTCTTTAATTTTAACTAAGGGAGTGACATTAGGTCAAATGTGTAGGGCCAAACCCCAGATATTACCAACCAAACGATGCAGTAAAGTGTGCAAAATGAATATGCGGGTAATATGAACCGTTTACTGAACAGTTCATAATACATTCATAATACACAATTTTCTTGAGTTTATTGCAACACACGTACACACACTCCTCTAATGAGGCAGTATCAGACCACAACTGCGGAACACAACATTTTGCGACAGTTCACATGCTTTGTGCACATTCTTTCCCAAATGTGTAGAGGTTCAAAACAGACCCAAATGGGGTCCTTGTAGTAATTCACTCTCCCAGCATCCCTATCCTTATCTCTGGTGCAAACCATCTGTCTGCAGGCACCCCTCTGCGGTTTGACCCACAACCTTCATCAACTGCACAAGAGGGACCTTATCACCTCACCACATGGAGGAGCTGGGGGACGTACACCGTACTGTACTTATTCTGGCAGATAAACCACTCCACGTCCAGTTCTGTTCTTAAATCAGACTGAAATCAGACAGAATCAAAAAAAATATTAAAATAATATGTCAATATTCATTGACATGTTACATATGCCTGATGGTCCAGTTACTTCAGGCCAGGTAAAGTCTTCTAAGTTAAGACCTTGTGCATGTCACTGTGAGAACCATGATGTTGAGTGTGCTGTTCATGATGAGGATGACGATGATGATGATGATGATGAAGGTGGGGTGCGTTACCCCCCTCGCCCAGGATTGGCTCGGAGACCGTGTGTGGCACATCTGCACTTCGAGCGCTACTGTTGAGACTTGTGGGTAGATTAGATAAACCTTTATTTGTCCTCCGGGGGGGGGGGGGGGGGGGGGGGGGGGGGGAATTGCAGTTCACAACAGCAGCAGGGTAAAGTACAGCACACAGAGTTGCAGGGTAACAATAATAACAATAAAAATAGGGGGGCACGATAAAGTACTGTATAAAAAAGATAATAAGTAAGTTAAGTATGTGGTTAAGTGAGTGGTTCCTGTCTCGAATGTGAACCAGGATATAGACAGACATATAGACAGTTATTGCACTTGAGAATTACAGGGAATTGCACGTAAAGTGTGTGAACAACAAGACCACCATGGGAGAATATTGAGCAACAGGACACTGGAAATATTGCACTTAATACAGAATATTGAATAAAACACTTGAATATTGCACGTAAGCAAAGTAATAAAAGTAATACTTTATGGTGGTGAGGTAGTGATGATAATAGTTATAATAATACAGTTTTTTTTTATTGCTTAAGCACGATTTTCAAAACAGGGCCCCTGTTGTCAAAACACTACACACAATTAGCACAACCACACCCACAACTAGCAAAACACTACAGATCCTTTGCAAAACTAAACACTCTTGTAAAAACTATACACTTCTTTTGAAAAACCACACTTTGTTACCATATGAAACACACATTACTTCACATTACTATACCTTGTTTGCACGAGTTACACTCTGCTGTGATGAACCTAAAACACTTTTAGCATTTCTACTTCCCTAAGATTAGAGTAGGCTACTATGAACAAAGTACAAATGTAATCTAAATTCATCAAACAAGACCAATGTTGCAGACTGAAGACACTCTTTCTCAACATGCCCAAAATGTTGACATGGAGATTCATAATACTGTAACAAAATTTAATTTTACGCCTCATCCACGTAAATGAACTCATGCTGGATCTCCTCTCCACCCCCTGAAAAACAGTGGCAGGCAAAATTGTTCAGTGGATCTAGTATACATATTACAAGACAGTATGCAAGATCACACTGCTAAAGTCAATACATACCTCTGCATAATCATGCCACAGTAGCTTCACCCTTTCAGAATTGTGCTCGAAAGGCACTTGATAAATTTACTTCATTTGAACATGTTTCTTTTTTTAGCAGACGTTTTTATCCAGATTTACAGTAAGTACAGGGACATTCTCCCTGAGGCAAGTAGGGCCCACACAACGTCATATAGCCACAGCCAGGGCTTGATCTCACAACCTTCCGATCATGAGGCCAACGCCTTGACCTGTTGAGCCATCTGACGCCCTGGTTGACAACGTGGTCAAACAGTGTTGCATGGATCTCACTTTTCAGATTCGGTCCTCTTTGAACACCTTCTTGTCTTCCTCTACCTCTACCTCCAGCATGGCCTCCATCTCTTCCTCTGTTGATTCTCCTTGTTCTCCTCCTCTTTCTCGTCCTCCTTGTTCTCCTCCTCGTTTTACTCTTTGTCTAACTTTTTCCATTGTGCTTGAAGACCGATGAACTTACCTGCTGCTTTTTATGGTGTTTATACACCTGATTGGTGTGTCTACAATTAAGCAAACAAGTGTTTGCACACCTGATGACTGTGTTGAACCAATTGGTTGGACGGTGTGGTAATTTGACAGTCAGTGCTTTGGTATTGCAATGAAGCAACTTAATGATAGATTTTTTGTGTGTATGTATGTTAAGTGTGTTTAGTGTTTTGCAAATCACTGTGTGTAGAGTTTTGCAACAAGTGTGAAGTTGACAATGTGCTTATAGTTGTGCAAATATGGGCTGATGTTTTGCTTCTTGGGTGTAAGGTTTTGCTAATAGTGTACTACTTTTAATTTTAGTGTTTAAGCAATCAAAAAAAAACTGTAATAATGATGTAGCACATGAGAGTGGCTATGGACAGCAGTGTTTAGTGATCATTAAACAGTCTGACAGCAGCAGGAAGATAGGACCTGCGGAATCTCCCCACACACCGAGGGTGAATCAGCCTATTGCTGAAGCTGCTCTCCAGAGCGGACAGTGAGTCCTGCAGGGGGTGTGACTCGTGGTCCAGCATAGGACTCGTCTGTCACTCACCACCTGCACTGAGTCCAGAGGACAGCCCAGGACTGAGCTGGACTTCTTGATTACCTTGTCCAGCTTCTTCCTTTCCCTCTCAGTGATGCTACTGCTCCAGCAGACCACACCGTACATGATGGCTGAGGCCACCACTGAGTCATAGAAAGACTTTAGGGGTGCCCCCTGCACCAACGAGGTGAGCACGGTTCTTCATAATGAAACAGATGATCAAAATTAGGACTGGCTGTTTCGAACCTAAAAACTTTGACTCTACAGAACATCACTCCAGCTTATTGAGATACTTTCAGAATTGGGAATTGTTGTGGTCCTTTGGCAGCATTGTTAAATCTAGCCAAAGTTTAAGCAGCTGTAAATAAGTCAGTTGGACATTCAATTCACGTATCAAGGTGAAATTGAGTAGGTTACATCGAAATGATGTCATCCTATTTAACTAGACAGATAATCAAGTTCATTGCATCACCCCAGTTCATTGTGCAACCCTCAATATTGTGAAATTCTGTGGTCAGTTATAAAATAATAAAGTTGTTTTTCTTTTGAATCACACATTTAGCTGTAGTTCAGTGATCTTTTGACAACTGGGTGAAACTGCCTGGTAATTCAGAATGATGTCATCTTGAATTCAATAAAGTGAAAAATCAGACGATATTATATTTGATTTACTGACACAAAGACATTGTGGTAATGTGGACGACCCCACAGAAAAACATGTATTCTACAAATCTGTAACAAATTTCAAGTCCATTGAATCTCTGGTTCATGAGGAGGTTTTGAAGGTCGTCCCAAATTTGTACTGTATAAGAACATTCATAAATCTGACATTATGGTTCCTTGAGGCTTTCTTGTTCACCATGAGAAATAAGGCAGCTGTACCAAACTTCAGGCATTTTGAAGTACTGGACAGCCGCAAGCACCCTCTGAATTTCCCCAGAAATTGTACACTTTCTAGTTCACCCATTATTTCACCTTCTATAGTATGAGTCTGTACAAAGTGCCTGAAATACTGTAAGTAACCACAACATGACCCGCATTCACCACTACCTCTACTCTTAACAGCCAACTTTGCAATCCCTCAAGACTCGGCAGCCCAAAAGTCATAACCTGACGACCAAGTACACATACATACACACACACGCACGCACGCACGCACAAACCAATACTGTAGCCTACATCTGATGATACCTTGTAATGGAAAATATCGTTTGGTCTTCATCGATTGAGTGTACTGCTCTGCAATTGACTAGTAGTACTTAAAAACTTCTGGCTCATGTAAAAAAACTGCAGCAACTATCCCGGAAATAACTCAGCCAAGGCAAATGTGAACGTTTGTTTCTGTTTCATAATCAGTTGTTTAGTTATTCCTGTTCATATTCAGTGTTCCACTTTGATCATAGTAATTAAGGACGTATAGACTGCACATGTTCGGAGTGTTGCTTGTGGTCAGTTATTTAGGATTTTTGTTTCCGATCCGAATTTCGGTTTCAGATTCAATCCGGTTATGAGACTGGGAGTTAAACATCACGTCATTTCACGTTAGTATCTGTGCTTACTTTAATTCCACTTTGTCTGCGCAAATCCATTTTAAGATATTTTATCAGGCTACCTCTAGATTGTAGATACTGTGTTGGGTATGGCGACTTCCTTGGATTCCATTCGTATGCGATCCGCCGACCTTATTAAAAAAGAGCACCTGGATTACGGCGGATTCGGACAAGTTCACCTGTGCTATCATAAAACTTTGGGCCATGTGATACTGAAAACGGTGTACACAGGACCACAGCGCAATGAGTAAGTCCATAGGGGCTTCCCAGTATAAGCTACTGCTCAATTGTACTTTCAGGCTAATACAACTAAAGAATATCTTAACTGATCCATGTTTATGTTGGTCACTCGGCCCATTTGTTAAGCTTCTATGCAGTGGCCATTTGTGCGTCCCCTATGCCTGCTGCTGTGTCAAAATAAAACCCCACTCCACAATGTTTGGTTGCTTCACCTAGAGCAAAATTCAGTAAGACGTCTTTGCTGGAGGAGGGCAGCCTGATGACCAAACTGAACCACGAGCGTGTAGTCAAGCTGCTTGGAGTGATAGTGGATGAAGGGGATTACTCCCTGGTGCTGGAGCTTATTCCCAAGGGGAACCTGCAGGCCATGCTGGACCAGGTGAGACCCACAGGTGGACCACATGAAGCATGTGTGGCTGCAGGGTTTTGCATGAACAGACAAGACTCTTCACTACTCAAACCAGGACCAGCACAAATATTTTTGGGGCTCATGTCTCTCCTGTCCCTCCTTCCAGGTTCAAGTTCCCATGTCCATTAAGGGCCGCGTCATTCTAGAGATCCTGGAGGGCATGGGGTATTTGTCAGAGAACCACGTCATACACAAGGATTTGAAACCTGAGAATATTTTGGTGGACAGAGACTTTCACATTAAGGTACAATGAACAAGATGTTTTACTATGACATATTTAGTACAGTCGCTTTGACAGCTGTCCAAGGGTGAGGTTTAAAACAGTCACAGGTATCTTTGGGGTGACTGATTGTATATGCGATGTACAGTATAGCCACATACAGTACATGTGTGTCTCCAGATTGCAGATCTGGGCTTGGCCACTTGCCAGACTTGGAGCAGGTTGACCAAGGAGGAGTCTCGCAGGCAGAGCCGTGCAAAGCCCTCAGCCGGTGTCAGAGCGGCCGGTACACTGTGCTACATGGCGCCCGAGCATCTGGAGAGCGTCCACACGCAGTCCACCGAGAAGTCTGACGTGTACAGCTTCAGCATCGTCGTCTGGGTCATCCTCACCTGCCAGGAGCCCTACGAGAGTGAGTAAAGGAGGGAGCTCATGGGGGGGGGGGGAAACGGGGGTCTATCTTGGCCTTGTTTGGTTTCGCAGCTCAATAGTTGTATTTTGATGGATGTGCCGCTTCAGTGTCGATGTTACATTTAGACATGCACTAGACCAGGGCTGTCAAACTCCAGTCCTCAGGGGCCGCTGTCCTGAAATTTTAGATGTTTCCCTGCTCCATCACACCTGATTCTAATGAAGGGTCGTTATCAAGCTCTGTGGAGGTGTGCTGGAGCAGGGAAACATCTAAAACTGTCAGGACAGCAGCCCTTGAGGACTGGAGTTTGACACCTGTGCACTAGATCAGGGGTGGGCATTTCCTCTCCTCGAGAGCCACTGTCCTGAAGGTTTTAGATGAATCCCTGCTCCAGCACACCTGATTCAAATGTGCTGGAGCAGTGAAAGATCCTAAACCTTCAGGACAGCGGCCCTCGAGGGCCGGAATTGCCCACCCCTGCACTAGATGCTCTTATCGACTTGCACCACATATAGGGACATTCCCCCGAGGCAAGTAGGGTGAAGTGCCTTGCCCAAGGATACAACCTTATGTTGCCTCAGCCGGAAATCAAACTGGCGACCTTCTGATCACTAGCCTGACGCCCGAACCGCTCAGTTACCCGACTCCCGATGTTCATAGATGCCAGGAGTGAAGACCACCTCTGCCAGTGTGTCCGCCAGGGAGACCGCCCCGACCAGCATTTAATTCCAGGCGACACCCTCCCTGAGATTACGGATCTGATGAAAAAATGCTGGAGTCAGAATCCATCGGACAGGCCGACGTTTAAAGGTATGCACGCGTGCGCGAGTGTGTGTGTGTGTTTCACTGGCTTACAAACCCTACCATGCAGGGAACACTGCTTTATAGCCTGCTGAGGCATGTTGTTATACTTGTTTTAAGTACTGAAGTAAAGTGACTCATCGTTCAGGCTGGGTGATAGTTGCCGTTAAGTCAGATGACTGGCCTCATTTCATCACTCACATGCACTTTATTGTTCCCCTTCACTCTCTCATTTCCTCTCTCACTTGAACTGTCCTTCTGCCCAGAGGGATACGAATACTTCCTACCAGTCTACCGGGAGAAGCTGGAGCCTCACGTAGAAATAGATTCTTTGGCTCTCAGGGCAAGTTTCATCGGATTTCAGTATCGAGAACGTGTCCGAAAACAGAACCCAGCAGTGCCTCCGACTGTCACAATGTGTTTACAATCAAAGAGACTGCAGTTATTTCACGTGTAAATCATTTTTAGTTAGGAGACGCTCTTATCCAGAGCAACGTACAACAAGTACAGGGACATTCCCCCTGAGGCAAGTAGAGTGAAGTGCCTTGCCCAAGGACACAACATCATGTTGACAGCTGGGATTCGAACTAGGGACCTTTTGATAACTAACCCGACACCCTAACCGCTCAGCCACCTGACTCCCTTAAACTTGGGGAGTCAGATGGCTGAGCGGTTAGGGAATCAGGCTACTAATGGTAAGGTTGCTGGTTCAATTCCCGGCCATGCCAGATGATGTTGTGTCCTAAATGTAAATGTAATTCAGGCTACATTTCCACTTTCACGTAGGACTCGTACGAAGGCCCAGAGGATCTTCTTGAGAAGATGAAGTCCTTGTCTTTGCCTCCGGACAGCCTGGCAGCAGCAGGTGAGCACCACAGGCATGAAGCGACCATATCAATATCTGCTATTAGCCTTAACCACCTACTGCATGGGTGTCCAATCCTGGTCCTCGAGGGCCGCTTACCTGAAGGTTTTAGATGTTGTACTGCTTCAGCACACCTGATTCTAATGGTCACTATGAGGCTTCTACGGAGCTTGATACCGACCCCATCATGGAACTGCAATTTCCACCCCTGGAGGACAAATAAAGGTTTATCTAATCTAATCTAATTAGAATCAGGTGTGCTGGAGCAGGGAAACATCTAAAACCTTCAGGACAGCGACCCTCAAGGACCAGGATTGGACACCCATGACCTACTGCATCAATCCCATGTGGAGTGTAATGTTGATGAAATTGTTTCCTTGTTTCCTTCCTTTGTTTCAAATAGAAATTTTAAAATTGTGGCTGACATTTAAGCCTGAAATTCCATGTAATGTTGCAGTCCATTTCTAAATGAAAGCAGGTTTCTTTTATGTATATTTCAAAATGAATAATTATTTAGTTTACATTATATTATATGTGTACTAGCCCAATGAACCTGATAACTTTCAATTTGTGTCTTTCTGACCCCCCACACACAAGCGTGCACAAAAACACCATTAAAATATCAAGATCGGTGTTACTTGCCAGTCAATATCATAAAAAATATTAAATGGTTTTCTTGTAAGTTTGTCCACATTGAATGTTCTCGCCCACCTCTTCAGCTGACTAGGTTGAATAAAGCAGCATGCAATGACGTCTCCTACATGTTGCCATCCTCCCATGTGTTTTGTTCATGTAGACCTGCCGGCTTGTTTGCTGAGCTCAGATGTCAGGTCCCCAGTGGAGGCCAGCATCGAGGACCTCAACGAGTTCTCCCTGCAGGCCGATGCCAGGGTCTCCAGCCTCCCCGGCCCTCCCTTCAACAGAGGCACAGACCAGACAGACACCAGCCCCCTGGCTGCCTCGACCCCTAGCTATGCCTCAGCCACCTCCCCTCAGTGGCTGATCTCCCAGGAGCACCTAGATAGGGGCAAGCCAGGGGACAGGCAGTCTCCAGGCTCCTCTGTCCATTCATGGAGCAAAGCTGAAGCTGTCCAGCCCAGCAGCCAGGAGGAGCACTACCCTTACTCTGCCTTGCCCTCCTCCGGACTTTACAACCGCCATCTGTCCAATCACACCCCCGAGCCTTTCAGCAACCCCTTCCAGTACGTCTCACAGAATTCCTGGCCCCCAGAGAACCAGAACCACGGCACGCGTGCAGCCTCACTAGATCAAGGTATGGATGAAGGAAGGGTCCGGTGCTGTGACCACTATTACACTCCACAGACTCATCAACCAATAGTAAGAGTGTGGTTCCATGACTAAGGCTTTGTCGGGCATATATTGTATGTGTGTTTTAGGGACCTTGTACATCAGCAACGCCAGATGCATCCAGATTGGCAACAACAACAGTCTAAAGACCCTGAGTCCAGACTCTTCCAAGAGTCCATCAAGCTTACTGACCAACAACAGCACCGCCTTGCTCAAAGAAGCCATTCAGAAGTACGGTAAGTGTACTGCCAGCCCCCCTCCAAGAGGTTCCCCAAGGGATTTTAGTTCACATCACCAGAGGACAAAACTAGTCAAACTTTAAATTGGCCACCCTTTTTTGACAAGCCGTCTAAAGCTGCCTCTCAGCTGTGTCACCAGTGAAAAGTAGATGGTGGATGGGCCAGGCCAGTGACCAGTGATCTGGTAAAATATCTGGTAATCTGTGTAGAACCAGGGTGACTGACTGGACTTGATCCGTCCCCTCAGAGGACCACGCGGTGACAGAGAAGCACCTGGACCTGCTGAGGGACAACATCGGGGTCAACTGGAAGCAGTGTGCCCGGCGCCTGGGCCTTAACGATGTGGAGCTGGATACCATTGACCATGACAACGACCGTTACGGCCTGTCGGAGAAGGTGCACCAGATGCTGGCGCGCTGGGCGATGAAGGAGGGCAGTGTGGGCTGCACGCTGGGACGCCTCTGTAGGGCCCTGGAGAACATCGTCAAGGTTGATCTGTTGCAGAGTCTGGTGGACGCGTGCACCACTGACCCCTAGACTGGAGAGGGTGGGTTAATCCAGCCCAGCAGGATAGCCCAGGTTAGGGATGAGCCACTGAGAAGTCACTCTTTGATCAGATCTTTGACTGTTTGTGCCTTCTCGTTGTCACGTTTTGATCTTCGACATCTTTAGATCTTTGATCTAGTAGGCTCCAGCAGGTAATGAAATGGTCAAAACCATAAAACGATCTTATTTGTTCGTGTCTGACTTAACGTTACAGTGAGCCTAACAAGGAAACATGCTAAAAACAGGGCTGTATCAAAATAATAATTCCTTTTCCTGGCAGGTATTTATACTGTGTTTCTGTGTTGTCCTGAGACTATGCTGTACATCAGGGGTGTCGAACTCCAGTCCTCGAGGGCCGCTCTCCTAAAGGTTTTTTTGATGTTTCCCTGCTCCAGCAAACCTGATTTTAATAAAGGGTCGTTATCAAGCTCTGTGGAGGTGTGCTGGAGTAAAGAAACATCTAAAACCTTCAGAAGAGGACTGGATCTTGACACCTGTGTTGTACATGGTCCAGATTGGAGATATGCTTATTGTGCAAACAGTGCCAATATTTGATGATCTTTTTTGAATTCGGAAAATTGTTTTAGTGGTTTGACTGTTAGGAAGTGAAGTGGTTTCTACAGTTTCTATGTTATCCTATAGCAGGTGGCATCAATGGTGTTTCATAGGATCGGCAAAAAAAGGACGTATATCTGGCTTATCGTAATAGGTTCACAGAAAAGTGAAGCAAAATTGCTATGTCCTTATTTCTCCTTTGGAGGGCAGCAAATCTCTACATTTTTGTGTCTTTATTTTCATTGTTATCAGACTTTTTCAATTGGACTCAGTTTCATCAAAGAGTTCCAGATCTTTCCCCCTGTAGCTTGAAAATTGAAATTGTTTTTGCCATGCATGATATTTGTTCCAGTGTACTGACCAAACGAAATACGAATGTGGAAGAATTTAGAAGCAATTGCCTGTTTGACAGATAAAGCATTCTATTAATGGGCCTCTGTCATAGAAACCACTGTCTCCAGGCCAAACAGAATTAATAGTCACAGTGTGGAAGGAAGGATTCCTAGCACTTAGACAAGTGCACCATTATCTCACTGCCTCACTGGCCTCTTATGTATACTATAATAATGGTATGAATTTGACATTATTGGATGTTTATTTGTATGTTCTTTAAATGTGAGCATAGTTTCCATTTAAACGGGAAAACCTCGCCGTGTTGCCTTGAATCTTTGAGGCAAGTCTCTGCCTCCCTAAAACACTGGTATTCATATCTGTCGAAATCAGTAATGAGTGTTGAAATAGATTATTTCAATTGCATGTCGTAAAGGTTCAGGATAATATCAGAGCAATACCACGCATACATTTTTAGAGATGACGATTCCTGTTTCATTTTAGCATCAGCATCATCTTAAAACCAACAGGTATCAGAACCCAGTCCTGGTGGCTTTATTAATCCTGTTTAAAAAAAAAAGAAAAGAGAAAAAAAAGAAGAAAATGTATCATAGCAGGGTGCGAATCATTTATGATCCAACAGGGAGGGCTGATGTGGATGAAAGGGTTTCACTTCAAAAGTGGACTTTACATCAGTGCCTAATTGCCAAGTACATTCAGTATGATTAGAAGAACGCTGTGTTTTCCTCACAAACACAATCCTTTTCACGTCTGTAAGTACCCAAACACAGACTGTAATTACATGAATTATTGAAACAAAATATTCCAATGCAAATATCTGGTGCAGAGCAATTTAAAATCATTGCAGAGCAATGATTACAGAGCAATTTAAAATGATCTATGGAGATAGAATGACTCAATGGCTTTCAGAGACCATCCTGATAGATCAGTTAAGATGTGTTTAAAGTGACGGGAAAAACCCATGCCAATGATTGCCATGCTTTTTTTTCCTTCCTTTTTTTTTTAACAGTGTTTCATTTACAAAACATTCATTTACAAGTCAATAAATACCAGACAACAGAAATCCTCTCCCTCCACCTCTTAGAACTATCTACAGTGCAGCTGCTACAGTTTGAATCTGGTATTTACCCTGACCTCTCTGATCTCCCTGTGTTGCAGTCTACTGTTGTGTTCCACAGCTCTGGAGAAAACTGAAAGAGAAACATCCAGTGTCCCACAAAATTGACGAGTACTTTGGTAGTAATACTTGGTTTTGACTTTGAGATCTTGATCTCGAACCAACTCATCGTTTTATAATATGCGCATTCTTGTATTTCTTCTCCCCTTTTGTATATACATTTAGTGTCTCCCTACTAGCCTGTGCCTTCCCCCAACCCAAACCAAATATAAACAATAAATTGGGATTACAGTGCTTCAAGGGAATTGCTGTTCAACTGTCATCTTTCACAATTGATATTGCTATAGTGATTGGACCAGAGTTGTTCCATGTGTCCTGATGAGGAGTGACGTCACAGCCTGACTCCTCAACCTGTCCAAAGAAGGCTGACAAGGTTTGCATGTCTGCATGGTTCCACCCTGGCTCAATACCTTGGGATTCCCTGAGGTGAGGCTCAGGTATTACTAAGTAATTTACTAAGTCACTGGTTATATATACACATTATAAATAAATACATATCTGGAATGAAAAGAATAAATAATACACCGATAAAAAATATTATCCAAATGCTTTCGGTGACGTTTGAAATAGAAATCAAAAAGAGAGTGTATAACGTTACTAAGGCCAAGCTATCTTGGCATGTCCTGGCACCATCTCCAAATTGATCTGGAGTTTGTCGATCTCAGAAGTCCTTTTGCCACGTATGGTGGCACACAGGGACTTCTTGTGCCTGGCAGGCCGGGGGCTGTCCAAGGTCGTCTGGTCCTGAGGGGGGATGACGTTCCCCGGTGGGCTGGCGCCACAGCACACCCTGGGGTAGTGCCTGAAGCACTCGAAAGCGTCGCCACACTTGTTACAGGGCATGCAGCCTTTCGAGCCAGCCAGGGCAGCGTGGGCGTAGGTGTCTGTGGAGCGAGACTGATCCTGGCGAAGGCCCAGCGTCCGGAGGCTGAGGCGCACCACAGGCTTGGAGGGGCACACTCTCTCGGGGCCCTGGGAGCAGAAGCAGCGCTGCATGCAGGCCCGCCGGAGACTCCCCAAGTCCCTGTACATGACACGGCGGAAGTTTGGCCTGAGCATGAGGTATATGATGGGGTTGTAGATGGTGGAGGACTTTGCAAACATGGCGGGGATGGCGAACGCCAGGGGAGGGATGTTCTCGATGCGGCCAAACGCTGCCCACATGGACACGATGGCGTAAGGGCTCCACGCGGCAAAGAAGCCGATGCACACGGCCACGCTGAGCTGGGGGGTGGGGGTGTGGGGTGGGGGGGGTGGGGGAGGAGGAAGCAGGAGAAGAGGGAAGAGAAGAGATGTTACAGTGCCTCTCCGTAATCGTTGACAACCAGATCTGCCTCAGTGGTCTAACGGCTCTCAACTGCACTTAAAACCCTCAGCGTGAGACGGGCCAAGTTACAACAACCTTTTGAAAGTGATTTAAAGAGAACGGTGAGGTGATTTTAGTATCGAGTGAGGTGAGGCCATACCCCAGAGGCTTTTGCCTGTCAATTGATCCAACAGTGAGGGACAGGTATGTTGCGGGCAGAGCCTCTTCAAATGTATTGGTTGAGGAGGGGAGGGGGAGGGGCCTGAAAGCCACGTGGAAGGGACGGTGACCGCAAAGTGGCCAACGCTCCTGGCTCCTCATCCATCACAATGTATTCTGGAGATGAGAGCCAATTCCCGCTAATGAGAAGCTCCATCACTGGGAGGAGATCTATTGAGGTCATTGCCAATCTCGCGGAGAGAGAGCGAGAGAGTGTGAAAGAGCTGCCGAGATCTCCTGTCTCTAAGGTGGACTTACTCATTCCAGCCTCCCCTTCTCATTTGTAAAGCCATTTGATTATCCTCAAGCATCATCTTCATTCACTCACTGTGTATTCTGAGAAATTAATTTATTCTAACCTGTGAGATCCTCCTTAAATATTTATGGACCAGTGCCAATAATAATCGCAGTTGTCACTGTCAAGGGGGAGTTGAGCTGCTGTTTGATGGGAGGTGTGACTGGTCGGGGGGTTGGCCCAGGAGAGCAGATGTTTATGAGCACACATGAAGATTAGGCTGAGCATGCTAGGTCCAGAGACAGAGAAAACACACTGGATTTATTCTACTGACATAGGGGGCACATTTAATCGTCATATTCCCAGCGGGTTTGGAAACTGTTTTTTTTTAATTCAGAGAAATGCAATTAAGTCAGATGTTTCTCTGTGTGTGTGTGTGTGTGTGTGTGTGTGTGTGTGTGTGTGTGTGTGTGTGTGTGTGTGTGTGTGTGTGTGTGTGTGTGTGTGTGTGTGTGTGTGTGTGGGTGGTGAAGGCCATAAAGGAGGAAAGGAAAAATTGTGAAATAACCAGAGAGAGAGAGTGGTAGTAATGACGTGTCAACAAGTAACATACTTAGTCAGGATTAAATCTTACCCAGTATAACTTAATGAGGCATTTTGAAACAGGTATTTGAATTCAGGATAAAATCCCTTGGTTGTGAATGTTGGTTGTTGTACCAAAATAAAACACGGCACGGTACGAAGGAGTGGGGGAGGGAAAGAGAGAACGGGCGAGAGAAAGAGAGGCAATACATTTAATTCGCTCTGATATCCTCACAGGCTACAATATAAGCCTGCAAGGTCAACGCAATCGATCTGAGGACTCCAGACATGTCTCTGACTATTTGATTAGAATGCACGTGATGCGTGTTTAGTTGGCATTTGCAATGTGCCTAAAAAAACACAAGAAGTTCAGATTCCGTCTCGGCCTGATCCGTAACATCTTACCTTGACGATGATGGTCTGAAGGTTGCTCACGTGCGTTCGCCTGGACACATGCTGCTGTATAGCCTTCTGGGACGCTCGCACCGTCACCAGGATGCCAGTGTAGGATGCCACAATAACACAGCAGGGAAGAATGTAGCAGAACACGAAGAGCGCCAGGGTGTAGGAGCGTGCCATGTCCTGCCGGTTGGACACCACCCAGTCGATGCAGCAGGCCGTGCCGTAGGGCTCCGGTCCGTACGCGCCCCAGTGGACCAGAGGGGAGCAGGCGAAGAACAGGGCATAGAGCCAGGCGCAGGCTACCAGCAGGCGGCCATGAACCGGGTTAAACCGGTTACCTTGACAGATCGCAAACGATGACATGTCAGGTTTAAAGAGTTGGACACATTGTTGCGAAGCCATAAAATGTGTGACACATTTGCTATTGCTTTTTAGAGAATTGCAGATGAGATTTATTAGGGAATATTCATTTATTTATTAACTTGCTAGGGCCTGCAGATGCTAATTAGCCTGTATGGCTGTATCTGGCACAATCAGAAGCTGGACCTGAGTGCTCATTAATGGATGTGCACGGTACCTTCCCATATAACTAATAAACGTAGACATTAGGGAATTTCATTGGAGCACCCCCGAAAGAAGCAATGTTTTGGAAGGACTCCATCCTCGAGATAATCGTGACAATCACTGAGAGAAATGTGTTTGCTGGTAAAGGCATTTACTGAAAAGTAAATGTTGTGTGTATACTACGTTTCACAATGTACTCCTACGTATACTGTGCTACGGGCGGGTGTCCATTTTTGGAGAGAACCCAGCTGAATATAACATGTTACTGCACTGCTAAAACCCAACATCACAAGTGGCCCTAATAGAGCAGAGACAAGTGAGCTTGTCAGTCATCAAAGCACATCTGATGTTTGTTAGGTCACAGGGGATTTAGCTCAGCCTTTTGAATTGCCTCCATCAATAAATCAACAATCAACCACTTACGAGGGTCTACTTTAGAATCCTGTGTCATTTCCACAGAAGAAAACAGGGGGATAAAGCGCTTTGAAGACTTACCATAGTGGGGACAGCATACTTTCACAAAACACACCGTGCTTAGCAGAGTGAGAGTGGTGAGACTGCAGATCCCAAAGAGCACCCCACAGAAAGCATAGATCAAACACACTGTCTTCCCAAACAGCCATCTGAGAGGAGGCGGGAGAGAGACAAAACCGGACTGAAAATGAGGCAAAAAAGAACAGGAAGTAAGTCTGTAAGAGAAGGTCTGCCACGTGGATCTTCCGCAGACACATTGCTATAACGTCCGACCAATCAACTGGCTAATTCAACCATGATAAGAGAAGGGGCTGAAATGTAGTCCGTACCCCCACCTCTGCTGATTATGGCGAAGCAATGAAAATGTTTTCTTATCAAGGGCCTTTGCAACGCTATCAATCTCTGGCGGCCCTGATCTCCAGAGATAAAGGAGCTATCGTGTGCGGTACCTGTGGTAGATGCTGGAGGTGATAGCCATGGGGTAGAGGGACAGGGTGAGGCCCATGTCGCTGACAGCCAGGTTAATGATGAAAAACTCGGCAGGCTTTAGCAGGTGTTTCTTCTTGTAGGAAACGTAGAGCAGCACGCTGTTGCCGAGCAGAGAACAGACTCCTGCAAGGAGAAAGACACCAGGGCCGTCAACAGGACATGCACAGGCCCTGCTAACACTCTCTCAGAGTCAGATGGCTAGGGGAGTTAGATGGATCAGCGGGTTAAGGCATTGGCTTCACGAGCAGAACGTTGTGAGTTCAATTCCTGGCTGTGGCTATGTGATGTTGAGTCCTTGGGCAAGGCACTTCATCCTACTTGTCTCAGGGAGAATGTCCCTGTACTTATTGCAAGTCGCTTTGGATAAGCTGGACAGTATCACAGTATCCATGGTTACTCTGACACTGTAGATCAGAAAACTACTTCTTAAGGAAAACATGTCCAGGTCCACAGCAGATACAGCAGCCAAACCAACCTTGCATACCCCACTGTCAGATAACATAGATATAGAACAGATCAAGGTGGCATATTGAGATTAGTATATATATCTATATATACAATTACTGAACAGATCAATGTGGCATATTGAGATATGTATATAGACAGATGGATAGATATTTTGTGGAACACGCATCGAATGAAGAAAGAAACATCATTTTTTGTCTATGAGAATGCTTGGGGACTCCGAGGAAATGCTAAACGCTTTTTATCTCCCTCTCTGTCTTGAAGCACACGTACTCTTTCACGTACGACTCACTGCATTTGAGCATTATCGTACGCTTGCACCTGGGGGAACAGAAGGGGGGCAGTTCTTTCTGCTTCTTCCATCAGAATGTGGTGCTAGTCTGTCTGACATATCAACATGCTTTAGTTCAAAGGCTTCGATGGAGAGCTAGCTAACCTAGTCAGGATTTGGACAGGATTGGGTCCCTGTGTCATCGACAGGGGCCCCACAGTGTCTTCTAATATCACACAGATGAGACACACACATACACGTGCACCAGGCAAATGTGTGTATGTGTATGTGTGTGTGTGAGGTTGCATGTGTTTCTAAAGTATTTGACAAAGGGCTTGGCGCCTGCAGCGAGCGTGCTTGTTTTGCTTCCATGTTCCTCCAAAGGCATACACAGAAATGTCACACACACACACACACACACATTAGCAATTCTGAACATGTCCTGTCTAGCATCATGCTGTGTGTGGATGTGGTTAAGCTGAACCAGGAAGGGTTTAGGTGAGGGACAGGAAATCCATACTATACCCACACCACTGGCTTGGGTTCCCATGTGGATAGCCCACAGTTATCTCCCGTGCTGTGGCTGTTAGTGTGTGTTACTCATCTCTGAAGAGTCACTTACCAAACACAGCGTACACTACAGCCACGGATAGATCTGCCGCAACAGGGATGTTGGAGTGGAACGCAATGTCATCCGCGGTCACACCCATCTGAAACCAAGGAAAATGATGATTACATGTTCCAAATGACTCCTTTTTAATATTGAATTCAATGAATCTGCCCAAACCTTTTCTGTGAAACCCTGTTTTAAGCATTTCTCTCTTTCCCTCTCTCTCGCTCCATTTTGCTTATGTAAGTGTTACATGTCAGCAAGCCAGAGATGTACTACAACCCTGTATGTCCCCAATCCTCATACTCAATAAATACCATAACAAACAGGATTTCAAGTTGTATTGTCAACATCAAAATGAGGCAGAGCTTGGAAGTGGCCTGTGGGCATGGCGGGAGGTAGGAGATGAATGCAGGCTTGACTCTGGGGGCTGAAATATGGAACGGAGACACGGCATGTGCTTGTGACGGATGGATCAAAGAGACAACATTCATAGAACGATTACTGGTAGTAAACTGGGTTTGTATAGGGGGCCACATCTATTAATTAGGCTTGGCAAATTTTCACTTCGCAACAGATTTCTAGGTTTACGTGGTCATGGCTTTAAAGCAAAGGTGCATGCGGGCACGAGGTTGTGGCAGAAGCCACTAAGACTACAACTTTCTGATCGCATGCTTTCTCAGACCAGGTCCCATCCACCCTGGTGGAATTGAATAACAGGGGCAACAGAACACCTCTTGGAAACGAAACTCCAAAACATGTTTTTGATGCATTGACAAGTTGACAGAAAGAATGAAATTACTGTAACATAACAATTAAGCTGTCTATATCTGCAAATATGTTTTGTGAAGAACAGCTAATAATTGACATCTATTCAGTTAGATTTCAGTTAGATTTTTACAAGGAGACTTACACATACTGCATTTATTAAGTACAGACAATCAAGGATTTAAGAGTGCACCGCTCTCCCACAGTATTAAGGACATTTAGTTTAAAACTCAGGACCTACTCATCTGTAAGCAAGCGATAACAAAGGGATTAGACACTTTCTAGTGTAAATATATTTATAAATCAGAATATAATTCGAATTGAATTATTATGTAATGAATTAGCAATCAATTACAACTTCACTTACGAACTTCACTTATAAATCACTTATGTCAGTTATGTTTAGGTGTCTCGACTGGGCCTAGAAATGACTTGTAACGTTTTTACATAGAATTGTTGGTAGCCTGATTAGGATATTTAAACCATTTAGAATAACCTCACCTACCTTTTCAATATGTTTTCGTGGATCCTGATGTTCTAGTGCAGGGTGAATGTTTTTAAAAGTCCAAGGAAGTTGCCTGAGCCTTTCATTAAACTTCGATGACGACTCATTGATAATCGTGGTTCAGCTGCAGAGTTAAAAAGAAGTTGCAAATCGTAGCGGATTGAAGTAGTACACGCCCATATGATCAGATGTCTTTCTACGAGACATCTACCTCCTATGGTGTTAGAAATGATAAAACAGTAATTTCCAGTCAAACGTCTCTTGCTTCAAACGCCTGCACTGAGTTAATCGAACATCTTCCCCAATGGAAAAGCTGCTGCTGCTGCTCTCTCTCTCTCTCTCTCTCTCTCTTTCTCTCTCTCTCTCGCTCTCTTTCTCAAATTTTGCGCGCACGCACGAACTATCCATAGGGGAGACTGGGGATGAAAGTAACACATTTTGTTTGAGCGTCTGTAACTCAGTGGTTGTTTGTGCTAGGTCTCTCAAACTTTGATACATACTACCCATAACTGTTTTCTATAAATATAACTCACTTTGACATCTTTTAAACAATCACAGATTATGTGAGTTAGTGTCAAATACAAAGAGTTCCATTGTTATAATCTACCCCACAACTGGGGTGAGATGTAACATCAGCTGGGGATGAATGTAACAATGAGAGGTAATTTGCTAAAATAAGATCCACACTATAAAATGTACAGGTCCTGTGCCAACTGGTATGCAAACTTCCTGACTGAAAAGCAAGTGATCAGTAAACATGTTATCCCCATGAATGATGTATGACACCTTGGGGCAACAAGTAAGCCACAACTTCTGAGCATCAAATCAAACTACAGAAACAGTTACTTTAGGTGATATAAATTGCAACTTTGCATCATTAGACAAAAAACAATGTGGATTGAAAAAAAAAATTCTTACCTGATAATCAGTTTTTTGGTTGTAAAATTCACAGTATTGCTAACAGACATGCCACTTTTCATGTGAGCTTGAAATGGAAATGGAAGTCTACGATATTGATGACATCACTGTAGATCTTTTCTAATTGGCCAAACTGACAGTGTTACAACTAACCCCGTGTTACAACACTCCCCGGTCTCCCCTATTGAACAGTTGTTATACATAACTCAGTTATTATAAAGTATCTTACATGAATGCCCAAATCATGATGCCAGTACAAATAGCCAACATAAAAACAAGAATTTAAAACTAAAATGCTTACAAATCTGTATTTTTCAAATCATGAATGCAAAGGCTATTTTAAATTGAGTTCAAAGCATGCGTATTTCGTTTAATCCTCGTGACAGTTCTGTTGTTCTTAAGTACATTTATCTCATGTTCATATGGTGTAGGTTTATAGGATGGATTTATCTTTTCGATGTCTATGAAATGCTATGGAACTATCTTTTACTGAATGTATGTTCTTAGCATATTTTTCAAGTAGTCCAACCAAGACCTAGTCTAAGGCACATAGTGTCTTCAGAATGATTAATTTTCAATTCTCCTCAGAAAATTGATAGTGGAAACATTCGCATTTGTCACACCTTGAAAGCTAGAAATGATCCCCAAACGAATTGCATCTTCTGTGAACGTATTACCTGCCACGCATGCTTAAACCATCTCAAAAGGCCTTTAAGGTTCTAAGTAGCCTACAGAAGATGTTGTTGCTGCTGTTACTTTGCTGATACTTCCCTTAAACCTGTGGTAGCACTTCACAGTTACCTCTTTGAGTAGGCTTTTGTAGACAGAATGAATCGAATGAATCTCAAGAAAATGTCTTGGATGAAATGATTACACTTATCTCAGCCAATGGGAATTTTGGGAACATAATTGGGATGCAGGTGGCTGAGTGGTAAGTGGGGAGTTCGGCTAGTATTCAGAAGGTTCCTGGTGCGTATCCTTACTGTGCCTGACATGACATTGTGTCCTTGGGCAAGGTACTACACCCTACTTGCCTCAGAAGGAATGACCCTGTACTTGTTGTAAGTCGCTCTGGATAAGAGCTTCTGTTAAACGTACCGTATTTTTCGGATTACAGTGAACCCTCGGTGTCACGGTTCACTTTTCACGGTTTCGCTACTTCACGGATTTGCCTCGTGCATTGTGTTCTGCGTTCTGATTGGCTAAACAGTCTCTCCAACACAAACCTGTGCATCAATAAAGTTGCGGTTTACAGGTTACGGTACTTTTATTTGTTAAACAAATGCTTGGGCCTGTAAAAAGGGTTTGTTCTTTGGTTTTAATACATAATAGAGTATTTAATTGTATAATAATTGTAATTAAAAAAACGGATTTCGCTTATCACTGGTTCTTTTTGGAACGTAACCCCCGTGAAAAACGAGGGTTCACTGTATAGATCACAGTTTTTTTCATAGTTTGGCCGGGGGTGCGATTTATACCCTGGAGCGACTTATGTGTGAAATTATTAACACATTATTATTTCATATAATTTCACATGTTAATTTCACACTACACCACGTGAGTGAAACTGATGGTTTGGTAAACTTGTTAGCATATTCTTTATGCTATAGTTATCTGAATAACTCTTAATATGTTACGTTAATATACCAGGCACGTTCTCAGTTCGTTGTTTATGCGTCATGTAACGTTAGTATACCGTACACTTATTCAGCCTGTTGTTCTGTTTTATTTTATATTGCCTTTTAAGATGACATGTCTGTTTTTGGTGTTGGATTTTATTTCCCTCCAAAATGCGATTTATACGCCAATGCGATTTAAATATGTTTTTTCCTTCTTTATTATGCATTTTTTGGCTGGTGCGGTTTATAATCCGGAGCAATTTATAGTCCGAATAATACGGTAATGTAAATTATGTCTGCAGTGGTACTACGGGCTACAAGATCGCAAGCTTGCCCTGTGGCACAATGGAATCCTCACCTACTTTGCTTCCGTTGCATGATCACACCCTAAGGGCCCTGCAACAAATACATACCCTGTTCATTGCAAGACTATTTGACCAGGAGCCCTAATGAAACTATAATTTCTTTATACTGGACATGTTTTTCCCACAAGTATTTCTGTTATTTTTTAGGTTAGAAACCAGAGAAACAAACAAAGAAATAAGCAAATTGCTCGAGGAATCACCCAGATGCGCACAAATCTGTAATTAAAGACACTTTCATTTTGGTTCCGCAAGAATTTTGTTTGTATCCATCAAGTGGCATTCAGTCATTTTTCACTGAGAGAGCTTGTTGTACTGAGCACCTTTATCAGCAGAACAAAAACAGCCAGAGGCAGATGGGCTGAAATAACCAGGGCTTTTTGAGAGATGCTGCTCATTTGCTGTGTAGCTGATCCAGGGCAGGCGCTGGTGTCCGGGGGGGGGAGGAGGGAGGGAGGGGGGGGGGGGGGGCTACATGTTCCTCCTTTAACACTGATGCACTGGCCGAAAGGTAAAGGGGCTGATAAGAATAAAAACATCTCATTTTATTTCTAAAAACACTCTCGTCCTACCAAATCGAAAGCAAGTCATTCTGCTTCTGGTGCAAGCTATTAGAAATGAGGATATTTCTGTTTGCACATGTGAGCTCAGACTCCATCAAGTCCAATAACATGGGCTTTGTCTGGGATGTTACTGTTGCTGTGAAAACCTTGAATTCTGTAGAATGATCAGCCTAATAATTGTGTGGAAAAAAGCTGACTTTGCAACAAACCAAACATGCTTCAGCTGTACAAATCAGTGCCACAAGCAAGACAAAGACACATGAGATTAAATTCAAAGAATAGTAAAGTTGGGAGAAGTTTTCAAATGGAATACATTAACACAAGTTGATTGTGTTTGCTTTAATCTACGGGAAAAAAAAGATAAAAAAAACGTTCAGTGTGCATTTGATCATGTGTAAAACGTTATCTAGGGTTTGACTAGGATATCATACAGTCCTTTGTGTAAACTTTTTCCTCACATATCTCAATAGACATCACAACCCACTGTGCTTACTAGGTCATACATGTAAAGGACATGGCCCCTAACGTCATATTTAAATATTCTCGGATAAGATCAAAGAACAACTGAATCCACAAAGAATATGGAACAGAACTGCACAATCCCCCAGCCCCAGCAATCCTTTCATAACCAGAAGCATATCGACACATGGATTGATGATTATCAACTTGACACATCAAGCATCTTTAATGTCTCCAGGTCCATCCAGCAGTCACGTAGCATTCAAACAAGGAATGGCAGGGCTCTGGCAGGGTGAGTGACTTCTGTGCTATCTTTGTGGGAAATGTAAAACCCATCAAGTGGATATTTGGCAAGATGCTCAGCCATGAATTCAATTGTTATTCAGCTGTGAACAGAGCAATTCACCATAGACGGTCAATTTCCTCAATAGCACATACAACTTGCCTTAATTTGTAAGCCTAGCACGATTGATTTTTCAATCAAAGCAGCCCCTGTGGCATGTTTCTGAGGAGGATTTTCTGCGGGTTGCAATTCAGTAGTTCAATTAATTGCAAAAGTCAGATATCATAAAACCTAACAAATCCAATTCAGAAATGTAAAATTTGTGTTGTTGGAGTTCGCTTCTACTATAAAACATTGTGGCAAATTACGAGAATACAGAATCCAGATTGGGGTCATGGTTTGTGTTGACATTACAACCACCTACGTCCTCCATAAACCTGGTACCATTTCGTGATTGACTGTACTATGTCTTCCCTTGCCCAGAGCTGAATGGACTTTGCAACAAGATTTGATAACAGGGTTGAATGAATGCAGTACTAAAAAAGTAATCCAAGTCCTAACCTCTTTAAAGGCTTTAATTGGCAAAAACGGAAAACAAATCCTTAGCGTTGATGTCTAGTTAAAATATCCCCAAAGGTCTCCTGGTCTTCTAATATTACATCTTATTCCTCAGACACCAAAGCTTTTAGCTTTTCCTTTAAAGAGTAAAGCGGGTTTCATGTCAGAGGAGCATGTGAGTAGGGTAATCCTTTATTGATTTGGATTTGATATCACTGTAACAAGCACTAATCAAACTCTGTGTGTGCTGGGCATCCTGCATGGGGGCTCTTTGGAACAAGGCCTTGGAAATATGGTATGAAAACCTTACCCTTCACTCTGAGCTATTGTACATCCCCATCTGTTTTTCTTGTCTATTTATTCTCTCTCTTTCTCTCTATTTCTCTCGCTCACTTCATCCCTATTTCTCTCGCTCACTTTCTCCCACTTGCTCTCTCCCACTCCCTCTCTCCCACTCCCTCTCTCCCACTTCCTCTCTCCCACTCCCTCTCTCCCACTTCCTCTCCCTCTCTGGCTCCTTCCTTAGAACAGACAGTCTTTGCTGTTTCATTTCCCCATCTGCCTCGTGATTGATGTGAAACAAAGCTTAGCTACTGCAAATGAAGCTGTCTGATTGGCATTTGCATCTCAGGACTCCTCTGAATTAGCTGGACTGACGTATTGACTATGCGGTTATGCAGCACTTGTAATATTGACCTACGCTATTTGAAGGGGGTTTGTTGTCATCGGCTGGAAGGAAAAGAGCAGCCATACAGATTAGGCTTGGGTAATTGACTCTTGATGCTCTATAGAGGCACTCAATTTGAATTTTCTTGTTTCCTTCTTCTTATGTGTTGAAGTGTGGCACAGTCAATCCCAGTCTATTTGTCCAATATTAAGTGCGTTTATACTGTATTAGTAGACTAAACATCACAGGATTGAAGATGTCTCTTTTGCCAGTCAGTACGACAAGTCAACCATAAACCTCCTTACGCCAAAAAAACAGCCAGGAGGCTTTTTTACATTCAGATCTGCACGGGACTGTTCTGCTTTTTCCTCATAAGCATAAAAAATGCAATCTCTTTCGGAACCATCTGTCACATGACTACTGGGGCGCCTAATGAAGAATTTCTCTCCTCTCCATCCGTCCTGCGTTTGAATGAGCCTCTCATTCTCACTCTCATCCTCCCTGTGGCCACATCTCTTCAGGTGTATTAAAGGGTGCCTTGATGAGAGAAGGAGGAGGATCAGCACGCACGTGAGCGCCGTGACATTTTGATCCCTCAGGATATTAAAAACGGGCCTTCCGATGCATAGTCAAGTGAAAAAAAAAGGATTGCAAAAGCATTGCGCCATGAGGTCCCGGAATCTGGGAAACTGTAGGTATCTTAAGGATTTGCCAAGGTGCGTTAAGGCAAGCATTTCACATGTAAAAACTGCGATTCGGTGCTTACGGAGCAATTTACCCCCTGCCCCCCCCCACCCCCTACAACCCCAAATCTCTCTAAATCCACCCAACAGTTCATCGACTACCTCCCCACCCTCCCTGACACAGCGTGAACCCACCACAAGATTCCTGTTGCTAATAGCCGCCGTGATGTGTCCCATGATGTGCTGGACTGGCCCTGGTGGCACAGTGGGACCGAGGTAAGGTGAAGCGGGCTCGTATTATTTTAACGTGCATGCAAATATGAACATGAATGTGATGCGAACGACCCACCGGTGGTCTTGAGATCAATAGGTAGAATGAACACGCAGGATTCCTGCAGGGGTAGAACGCGTGTTAAGCTCTGCTGAGCTGGATCCTCACAGTAGGGAAGGCTACATGGAGCTGGTATTAATAAAGATGAGTTCAATATCTCTAATGAATGCCGTATTGACTCCAGAACTGGATGGGTTTTTCATCTTGGAGCCACTGAATGAATATTGAATGATGAGGTCAGTGAGAGTGCTAGTGGTTTGAGAAGTGGATATCTCACCTGTGGCCATGTTCAGACCATGCGGCAGATCTGCACGCTCTCTAATGGCGAAGAAAACTAAACTGGACGAATGTAAGACGTTAGTGATGATGTCATTTAACATCACAACGCACCGGAGTACAGTATGTCAAGAAATATAAACGGTATTTTGTCATTTTTGTTAGGTTTTCTGACTTCTGAAAGGGCATCGCTAGTCATTTTGTAGGGACACACTAACTCAACCTGTATTTACATTTGACATTTTAACATTTAGTCATTTATCAGACGCTCTTATCCAGAAACACTTACATCAAGTACAGGGACATTGCCAGTGAGGCAAATAGGGTGAAGTGCCTTGCCCAAGGATATGTCATGTTCTTTCTTGTAAGTCGCTTTGGATAAAAGCGTCTGCTAAATGAATACATGTAAATATCATGTTGACACAGCCAGGGTTCGAACCAGGAACCCTCTGATTACTAACCTGACACCTTAACTGACTGCGCCACATGACTCCCTTATTGTGTTGAACTAATAAGTTCAAAGGGTGTCAGTGTGATTAAAGGGCTGCGGTTTTTTCTGCAAGAACATTTGGTGTTTTCCATGCAAACTGAAACTGAAACTGAACCTTTAACCAAGTCTGACATCGGAGTGTGTTTGTTAGTAGACTTCACAACTCTGCTGAGCTCTTTTGAACCAGACACAAATCCCACGACAGGTCTACCAACTACAGGTGGTAAGTCAGTTTTGGATATTAAAATGTTTTGGAAACAGAATGACAGCCTGTGTGTTTAAAGTTGTTAAAGGGGTTTGCATATTTGTGTGGTACACCATGGAGAATAACGCAAGACTTCCAATAAATGAATAACCCTTCACAGTTGCGTTTCCTGCTCAGTGGCACGATAACTTAAAAAGGGGTGTACGTCTGACATGACACACGCAGTGTGTCGCTTGATACGGTACGTGGGAGCTGCACCTATAATGGTTTCGCTTCAGTCAGAACAGTCATTTCAGATAAAGTTTGAATTATGTTATCACGTCATATGTTATCATGGTGTTCTGGTAATAGAGCTGACTCTCAGACAGAGTGCACAGAGAACTGAGATAATGTGTGCTGTGCAGGAGACACACATAGCCAAAACAAACACACACACACACACAGCAGACATGACAGGACTGGGCATTGGCGTAGGAACCGGGGGGATGGGAGGATGTGTCCTCAGCCATATTGGAAAATGCTGTATGCCCACCCCTTCATTCCCTCCCATCAGGTTTTGCTAGCAAATCTGCCCCCCCCCCCTTCTTATGCCCTTGGGACTGTAGGAAGTAACACTAGAGGAAACAGAACATTCAACATGACCTGGTTCAGGCTACCCACGCTGAACATGCCACTACATTTCAGACCTAGCTCGAAATCATCAGGGGAAATTCCTTAATGGGTCGTACTTGATCCTCTAGGTTTGAATTATAGGGACTACAAGCCTGCCGTTGATGCATATCAACATCCATCCAATATCGCTCTTTATACATACTCATGATTGAATAGGATTTGAGTCTGACCTTAACCTAGTTCTGAGCCTTAACAAATTAGGATTTGCCCTGCTCCACCCCTCCTTGTTCTGTCTCCAGTCTGTCGTGTTGAGAACCCTTACTAAGTGTGTTTGATCCGGAGAGGGCTGGGAAGGATGTGCAGTCGTTTCTGGCCTGGCAGGGTGGAAGAGGAGGAAGAGGACTTTGACTGTCCAGTATGCCAGGAAGTCTTGAAAAACCCTGTTAGAACCAAGTACTGCAAGCATGTGTGAGTACCAATGCTCCAAACATCATTTTCATTACATTAATTTTCAACCTAATGTAACATCCAAATAGTAAAATTCCACAACTATGACTGCACTGTACATTATGTTGATTATTTACACCTTGGGTGTCCAATCCTGGTCCTCGAGAGCCGCTGTCCTGACAGTTTTAGATGTTTCCCTGCTCCAGCACACCTGATTCTAATGAATGGGTCATGATCAAGCTCTGTGGAGGCCTCATAATAATCATTCATTAGAGTCAGGTGTGCTGGAGCAGGGAAACATCTAAAACGGTCTCTTCCATTGCTCAGCTTTTTGAGTCTGGGTGAGTTCTGGGTCTAAAGCGTCTCATGATGACTGTTCCAGCTTCTGTCGGAAATGTCTCCGCTTGGCTGTGAGGGCCCAAGGGCCCCATTGTCCCCTGTGTAGGGGCCCTGTGAGAGTGACTGAGAAGAGGGCAGGGGACATCCAGCAGAAGATGAGGAAGAGACAGAGGAGCTGCAGGTCCTGCGGTGCGAAGGTGACAGGCTGTCGCCTCCCCGCAAATCCCAGTCAGGATCTGCTATCAACAATTTGGCAGATCACTGTGAACTCTCACACTTGTGTGTTATTCATTGCAACCAAATTCAGACCAGCATACAGTATGCATGTCGAACCCTCCCTCAGCCAATACAAATCGTAACATTTAAAACAGTGGTGTCAAATTTGTGCCATCGAGGGCCAAGAGGGTGCGGGTTTTCGTGTCAATCAGGCACTACACCAGGTGATTTCACTAACAAGCTTCTCTACTTAGTGAAATCAGCTGGTGTAGGGCTAGGTTGACACGAAAACCGGCACCCTTTTGGCTCTCGATGGCACAAGTTTGACACCACTGATTTCAAAGTTGAATATGTTGTACAACCTGCAGGGGGCGGTGTTTTCCTCTTTCTTTTTGGTTTCCTTAAGAGGAACTATTTACGAATTCTCTCCCGGTTAGAATTCCCCTATCCAGTCTACTGGCAGGCAATTTAGAGTGAAACTGAACAGCTGACCAGATCCCAGGAAGCAAGGAACAGGCCTATGAACTTATGGAGAAACCTTTTATGCCTATTGCGTACATCATTACAACAACGTTTTAATTTGACACCACGCAATTCGTCTTTGTCCTAACGCTAGTCTAAATCTTCCTCAGACATTTCTCAGCAAGATGAGGAATCACTACAAGAAATGCAAGGAGTACCAGGAGGAGTACGGCCTCCCTGATTGTACACCCCTGCCAGCCCCCCCTCCCGCCCCTGCGCCTCTGTCCCCAACGACACCCCAGGAGACAGGCTCTGTAACCATAGACCCCCTACACAGGACCTGGCAAGTACACACAGCATGCAGTACCTGCTCTGCCAATCTCAACACACTGGGCTGCTTCTCTGTTGACCTGTACACAAACAGCAGCCCAACAGTTATTTTATTGGTTAAAGGCCTGGACAAGGAGAATAGTTTTAGGGTTTAGGGAGTCATGTGGTGCAGTCGGTTAGGGTGTCGGGTTAGTAATCAGAAAGTCCCTGGTTCAAACCCCAGCAGTGTTAACATGTCATCTTCACCCTACTTGCCTTAGGGGGATTGTCCCTGTACTTGGTGTAAGTCGCTATGGATAAGAACATCTGCTCAATGACTAAATGTAAATGAAGGATGGGGATTACAGTAGTCTTATGGTTACGTAGTTGACAGTTTGGGAGTTCTGTTGTGTCAGTTGAGCGGGCAGCACCACATTAGGAGGGTCAAAAGCTTGTAGCTCTGTAGATCAAGTGGAGGACAGAGCTTGGATCTGGAGCTTGGTCAGTGGAGGTGAGTGCAACGGTCCGACCTCAGACGGTATCAGTTCAGCTTCATTAGGCACCTCTCACAGACCTCAGCCCTAAATAGAATAAAGCTGTGTCCATCAGAATATCAATAACCAATCACCAGAGTCCCCAGAAATGACATCACTACACTGATCAGAGTTTACATTGAGCTGACAGCTTAGTTTGATTGGTTGGACCTAACTTTTGTCCCAGTTTATGCGGGGGAGGTGTTATCTGTAGCTAATTGTGATTTACAAGCATGGGTGTATTGTCATTCTTACATAAAACCTTCTATTCTGAGGTGGTAGAAATCAATATCCTAAATCATGAAAGATTCTTAAAAGCGCTTCTTGCTGGCAAAAGTATTTGTTGCTTGTTATGGTCTGATCATCATTCACTGGGATGGCTGTGCTGATTTTCGAACAATTGCAAAATTTGTATCAACTTTTGTTAGGGGATTTTATTAGAACTGCCTACCCAACAAATGCTAACATATGAACAGTGGGTAAAAAAAAAATCACACCCCTCCTTTAATAGGAATCCACATTAAACAAAAATTTGAGATGTTAACCTTTGTTCTGTACGGCCCTGTCCAGGCCAGAAGTGTTTCCTCTGGATCAGGGAGGGACGTACACCTGCCCATACTGCCCCCTGCAGGCCCTGACAGACATGGCACTGGTCCAGCACTGCTTGAGCTGCCACCTAGGAGAGAGCTCTCCCAAGGTAAGGCTAGCAGTTAGCAACACTGAGCAACAATGGAACGACACACTGAAGTTCTGCTTGGGTCACAGATAGAAGGACGATGGGGCATCACCTGACCTCACCAGTCCCCCCCTTTCTTCCAGGTGTGTCCTATCTGTGTGAGAACCGCCTGGGGGGATCCAAGATACCACAGCCGAAACCTCATAGCTCATCTGGCTGCACGTCACCTGTTCAGCTATGACAACTATGTGGTGAGAAAGGCTTTCGTCTTTCAGGAAACACGGTAGATACATGTAGTTAGAGGATTTATGTGGCGCAGTCGGTTAGGGTGTTGGGTTAGTAATCAGAAGGTCGCTGGTTCGAACCCCCAGCTGATGCTGTGTCCTTGGGCAGGGCTCTTCATCCTACTTACCTGTACTTGCTGTTAGTCGCTCTGGATAAGAGCGTCTGCTGAACGTAAATGCAGTTACAAACCCAGTGTACAAACCCAGCGTGACTAAATGACTATTGACAAAGCTAACAGTGATGCAAAGTCACATTTGTGTCGGTGGTGGTGAACACCCTGTGGCCATGGATCGCCCGTTTACCCTCTCTGTTTGAACTTTATTGTGTTCTTTTCTAGAATGTGTCAGAGGGTGAGGAGAGTCATCTTTACCACGCTATTCGGCAGTCTGCCCTGCCCAGCCTGGATTTTATCACGACTCCATGAGCCATATCAACTGCCCTCCATGGATCGGACTATAAAAGTCTAAAAATACCTTGAGCTACACAGATCAATGTACTTGCAACATCTAACTGACCCTTCTCGGGTTCACATACGCAGTGGAAATGCTCACACTCTTTTCAGGTCTCTCTACCCACACCTGTAAAGGACATCTGACTAAAAGCTAAACATTCGGCAGCCAACCGTGTTCTTGGGAATCTCAAAAATGTCGTCCTTCCGTTATGTTGGCTGCTTTTATTTTCCAGACAAGCTACCGATAGTATGTTGTTGCCAAAGCGATACACCGCATCCAACACCTGCAGGCCTACTGTCACCGCAATATCTGGAGAAAACACCTGACCTTGAAAGTGAGCGATCAGTTATCACTCTTCCTTTTCCTTTGTCCAGAAAGGTCAATAGCAACCTATTGTAATGACCATCTCACAATATTGGTGTCCACGAGAGTGCTAAATTCCTCCCGGGACCAGGACTTGACCCCTTATCGACAGGCTATCAAAGCCCCATGATCTGAAAAGGTGTAAGTCCCGAAAGGTCACAAAGAGCAGATGGGTCACAGATAAGAGCTCAGCTTTGACAAGCAGTTATAGTCTTAAACAAGGTTTTTCAATCTTCATTAAGGTTATCCTTCCTACGATAACGGATTTCTAGGCAAAATACATGAGGTATGCTTAGCTGTGATGTTTTTCACGCTTTGCTGTGTGACCTCCTGTTGCACTTATTACTTAATAACGGCCAAGATGTTGCTGAATGAGTCTCTCTCTCTTTTTCTCTTGTTCCGATTTACAATAATGATGAGAGGGTTAAGATTTTCTTAATGATTTTGTATCATTTTTGTTTTTCAAAATAAAACCCAATGATATGTACCTGAAGTGCGTTTGATTCCGTAGCCCTCATTTGTATCATGGCAGTTCTGTATAAAAACATCCAGGGTTAGGTCTAAGGTTTATTCCCATATCCAATACTTTACAGCTCTTCTTATCAGAAACGCCATATACTTCGATCTACTTGAGCGATAAACTCCTCGAAAATACCTTTTATGTATAGCTGTTAGAGGCCAAGGGCAGTCTTTCAAAGTTTTGGACACAGAGACACAAGTATGGGAAGAAGACGTGTGTCTATTCTTCAAATTTTCTGCCTGTTTTGTGGAACTATATCTTGTCTGGTAAGACGTTACGAATTTTTGCGCCACTTAAAATCATGCAATTCAGATACTTCAACATAAAGATGTAGCATCAATGACTGTTTACATTACCAACATTTGTTGCTTTGTCATCATCGACTGTTAATGTGGATGTTTCTCTTTCTTCTCAAGCCTACATCTAAAGTATTGGGTAAGGGACTTTCTTGTTTTGTCAATATGTTTTAGACTGAGTGTGATTACTTACATGTGTTCTGTGTTGTCATATACAATACAAAACAGTCCTATTTCAATTGTTTCTTCCCGGCAGAGTACGATGTGGACGATGGAGAAGACATATTTGACATCAATGAAGGTTCGTGATGATGACTGTATATTAATCACGTTCCTTGTTTTTCAATAATTTACTCAAAGTGTACGTTCATCTCCAAACAGCTGCAGGCCTTGATTTGACGGAGGGAGATATTGTTCTTGATGAGGTAGGCGATTATAAATGCTGTAAACGTATAGTTTATTTTTTGTTGAAAAATCACTGTTTCCCTTTGAAACAAATTACGCAACGTTTTAATTTTCTCTTGCACTTGTGCGGACCTATTAAATAGTTATTCCCTTCGCGTAACATAGTGAATTGGCGAGAAGTTGTATTCAGAATTGTAATATTCAGTGTACTGGATGTGCACTTTTCTGATGCCTTTCATGTATATCGCCTCTGCAGAGACAAGGCCGCAACTCCATCATAGGAGACGAGTACAGATGGCCAAAGACCGTTCCGTACTACATGGAGGATGATTTGGGTAAGACTGCACTAAACTGCGCTGCATTGACAGCTGAGTTTTTAATCTTTCCATCCATCTAAACCAGTGGTCCTTAACCTGGGTTCGATCGAACGCCAGGGGTTCGGTGAGTCAGTCTCAGGGGTTCGGCGGAGGTCAAGACACACATCTGACTCATATGATTCGTGATGACACGACCATTTAAGAAGGGCTCGGTGAATGCGCATATGAAACTGGTGGGGTTCAGTACCTCCAACAATGTTAAGAACCACTGATCTAAACAGACTGGATTACAGTTCTAAAGGTTATTCATTAACATCAGCCACATGTTCTATCCCGAGGTGTCAATGCAAAATGCAAGGAGGTGAGAGTTTACACTACATTACACAAATATATATGCTACTGTAAATATGTTTTTGCTTTGCAGAGATCAACGCAAAAGGAGTGATTCTGAAGGCCTTTGAGCAGTACCGACTGAAATCCTGTATCGACTTCAAACCATGGGAAGGAGAGCCGAACTACATTTCCATTTTTAAAGGAAGCGGGTAAGACATACTGAGGGCTGTTTCTTACGTTGGTTTGTTGAATTCATGGTGTTGAACCAAAGGTGTTTTCAAAGGGGTTTGAGTGTCTAAAGGCACAGAACAACGATTTTATTTTGTCTCTGTAAAATAATCTCTAGAGTACAAGGCTATAGGCCTGTGTAGACCCAGTGTTCGGTTTGATGTCGTGAATATGTTATTTTTTGTTATTTTTGTGTTTTTGTACTTAGATGTTTCTCATCGGTGGGGAACAGGCATGTGGGAAAGCAGAGGTTATCTATTGGGACGAATTGCGATCGCATCGCCACTATTGAACACGAGTTCCTTCACGCTCTGGGATTCTGGCACGAACAGTCACGTTCGGACCGCGACGACTACGTGACTATTATGTGGGATCGCATTTCTGAAGGTATTATCCCGCTTCCTCTCCCTCAACCCCATCTTCAGACACCCCCTCCTGGGTACACCGCCCGCCGGAGGAGCACTGTAGAAGCCGACGATTGCAATTCTGCTGCTCTCACAGACACGCTGCCTGCTCATCAGATTACCTGTCTGGGGTCTTTATCTGGTCCCAAGGTCGCAATGCGTTTGTTCATTCGCCATGTAATTCCAGGAATCATTTTCAGTGTCAACCACATTCAATGCCACCGCCAGCCACTTTGCTGCACTAAGCATTATTCCTTAATGATGCCCCGAGAAAAGGTGCCCTATATATATTTATGTATTATTTATCCGAATCATTGTAATTAATATTTCATTAATATTAATTATATATTAATATCTAATATTATAAATATTATAATTTGTCATTAAGCTATTTTTTATGCCCCTGTTGTGCCGAATTCACACTTCGTACTAATATCTGATCCCCTTTGTTCTGTGTACCTTTTGGACCTTTTGGTCGGCCCATTTTCAAGTCAAACTGCACCAGAACATTATTGAGTCTTTTAAAGCAAAAACGAAATAATAATGTTAAAAAAATCCTTACCATGTTATATTCATCGCAATTATAAAACAGTATACGTACAAAAACGACCTTATGTTGTTTCATGTGGCTGAGCGGTTAAGGTGTTTGGCTAGTGATCGGAAGTTTGCGAGTTTGTTTCCTGGCTGTTGCAACATTAGGTTGTGTCCTTGAGCAATGCACTTCATGCTTCACCCTACTTGCCTCGTGGGGGGGAGGGGACATCCCTGTACTTGATGTAAATCTCTCTGGATAAGAGCGTCTGCTAAATGACTAAAATGATTATTGTTTTCAATGACTCTCTGTCAGAACACAACTATATGCTGTCTGAGAGGACTCATCTAAAGAGCTATTCATGCAGTAAGAACAGCTAAATGCAGGCAAAATTGATCACGAAGCGAATAGCAAAGTCTTACAAGTTTGAGTCACAGCAATGCAGAAGCAACGTGACCGCATTCACAAGCAGGGGAGTCAGATAACGGGAAGGAATTGTGCACAACACCCTCTCAGTACTTCGCATGTACACATCATCATTAAGGAGACGCTGTTATCCAGCGCGACTTACAGCAAGTACAGGGGATTTCCCCTCAGGCAAGTAGGGCTAAGTGCCTTGCCCAAGGACACAACATCATGCAGGCCCCGCAGGGATTTAAAACCGAGTAACTTCTTATTACCAGCCCAACTCCACAACCGCTCAGCCACACAACTCCTTGTCAATTACTCCCCGAAAACTTGATGCTGTAACGCTGCCCACATTGCTGGTCTTTCTTGTTTAGGCATGTAGGCTTTCCAGCAGCAATACAAGCATGAGGAGGCTGTACATGTTACGTTGTGTACTGGGTCTCATCACAAAGGCAAATATGATTCAGAAGCAAAACAGCCTGCAGCATCAGCATAATATGCTTATACTCTGAAATTATTGAAGGGCAGTGGGCAGGCAAAAACACTGATTGAATGCTAATTTAAATATGACATTTAGTCATTTAGCAGAAACTCTTATCCAGAGCTACTTACAGCAATTACAGGGACATTCCCCCAAGGCAAGTAGGGAGAAGTGCCTTGTCAAAGGACACTACATCATGTTGGCACCACCAGGGTTTTCAGACCGGGTACCTTCTAAATACAAGCCAAACTCCATAACCGCTCAGCCACATGTAATGTCGTGTACTGGTTCTCATCACAAAGGCAAAAATGTTTCAGAACCAATACAGCCTGCAGCATGCCTGGGAACGATTCCCTCACCGCTCAGCTACTTGACTTCCTAATCCAAACACGTAAACCATACAGTATTGGCGTGTAGGTCCATCCCAGCCAGCTGGGTCATGTTAAGAATCAATACCAAAATGATCATGGACTTCCACAGGCAAGGAGCACAACTTCAACACGTACAACGACACCACGTCTAGCTCTCTGGGGATACCTTACGACTACGGCTCCATGATGCACTACAGCAAGACCGCCTTCCGGAACGGCACCGAGCCCACCATCGTCACCAAGATCCCAGCCTTCAGCGATGTCATCGGCCAGCGCATGGAGTTCAGCGACAACGACCTGCTCAAGCTCCACCGCCTCTACAACTGCAGTAAGTCCTGTACACCAGTGTGTTTTAGATGTTTCCCTGGTCCTCAGGGCCCACCGTCCTGCGTGTTGTAGATGTTTCCCTGGTCCTCAGGGCCCACCGTCCTGCGTGTTGTCGTTGTTTCCCTGGTCCTCAGGGCCCACCGTCCTGCGTGTTTTAGATGTTTCCCTGGTCCTCAGGGCTCACCGTCCTGCGTGTTTTAGATGTTTCCCTGGTCCTCAGGGCCCACCGTCCTGCGTGTTTTAGATGTTTCCCTGGTCCTCAGGGCCCACCGTCCTGCATGTTTTAGATGTTTCCCTGGTCCTCAGGGCCCACTGTCCTGCATGTTTTAGATGTTTCCCTGGTCCTCAGGGCCCACCGTCCTGCGTGTTGTAGATGTTTCCCTGGTCCTCAGGGCCCACCGTCCTGCATGTTTTAGATGTTTCCCTGGTCCTCAGGGCCCACCGTCCTGCGTGTTTTAGATGTTTCCCTGGTCCTCAGGGCCCACTGTCCTGCGTGTTTTAGATGTTTCCCTGGTCCTCAGGGCCCACCGTCCTGCATGTTTTAGATGTTTCCCTGGTCCTCAGGGCCCACCGTCCTGCGTGTTGTCGATGTTTCCCTGGTCCTCAGGGCCCACTGTCCTGCGTGTTTTAGATGTTTCCCTGGTCCTCAGGGCCCACCGTCCTGCATGTTTTAGATGTTTCCCTGGTCCTCAGGGCCCACCGTCCTGCGTGTTGTAGATGTTTCCCTGGTCCTCAGGGCCCACCGTCCTGCGTGTTGTAGATGTTTCCCTGGTCCTCAGGGCCCACCGTCCTGCGTGTTGTAGATGTTTCCCTGGTCCTCAGGGCCCACCGTCCTGCATGTTTTAGATGTTTCCCTGGTCCTCAGGGCCCACCGTCCTGCGTGTTTTAGATGTTTCCCTGGTCCTCAGGGCCCACCGTCCTGCGTGTTTTAGATGTTTCCCTGGTCCTCAGGGCCCACCGTCCTGCGTGTTGTAGATGTTTCCCTGGTCCTCAGGGCCCACCGTCCTGCGTGTTTTAGATGTTTCCCTGGTCCTCAGGGCCCACCGTCCTGCGTGTTTTAGATGTTTCCCTGGTCCTCAGGGCCCACCGTCCTGCGTGTTTTAGATGTTTCCCTGGTCCTCAGGGCCCACCGTCCTGCATGTTTTAGACGTTTCCTCCTTCCCACACACCTGATTCAAATAAAGGCTCATTAACAAGCTTCTGCTGAGCTTCATAATTACCTAATGATTTGAATCAGGTGGGTTGGAGCAGGGAACCGTCTCTAGAACATGGGTTGGAGACCACTGCTGTACAACTCCTGGCAGACATAGCTTGCCAGGCACTGGCTTCAACAAATCCTTTTCGAGTCTAAGAAGTACATAAAGATAACAGGAAGCCCCACTGAGAGTTCGAGACAGAACCAAAGCATTTGCAAGCGTAAGGAGGTGTCGAACTTCACTACCGAGCAAAGTTTTCTCGTTACAACAGCCGCGCTGTGTGTGTGCCTTTCCGTTTGTGCGGGTGTGTGCGCGTGCCTTCCTGTTTGTGTGCGCCATGGATGCAGCCCGCTCCTCCACCTTTCTCGACTCGTGCGATTTCGAGAAGGAGAACATCTGTGGGATGATTCAAGGGAAAGCAGATCAGGCTGACTGGATCAGGGTGACCCAGGCTGCGGGCGGACCCCACACAGACTACTCCAACCTGGGCCGCTGTGCCGGTGAGTTCCCCTTCGGCCTAGACTGAAATACCTGAAAAGGCACCATTATCTACAGTACCTTTGCCCTAACTAATCTGTTAGGCTAGATACATATCCACAAGGACATCTTGTCTTCATCTCTACAGATAAATGGAGATTATAGACGATGATTAGCACACTTTGTTCTGCTAAGAGTGTCAATACGGGTCGTAACGCCCCACAGACGCAGGCTACTTCATGCACCTCAGCATGGGGACAGCTAGCCCAGGGGACAGGGCTCTGCTGGAGTCCAGACTGCTCTACCCCAAGAGAGGCTTCCAATGTCTGCAGTTCTTCTACTACAACAGTGGGGGCACCAATGACCAGCTGAGGATCTGGGTCCGGGAGTACGACCCAGCCAACCCTGATGGAGTCCTCCGTTTCATCCAGACCATAGATGGTACTGTGGCCCTCCTCTCCTCCTATAGTAGCAGACCATAGATGGTAGTGTGGCCCTCCTATCCTCCTATTGTAGCAGATCATAGATGGTAGTGTGGCCCTCCTCTCCTCCTATAGTAGCAGATCATAGATGGTAGTGTGGCCCTCCTATCCTCCTATATTAGCAGACCATAGATGGTAGTGTGGCCCTCCTCTCCTCCTATAGTAGCAGATCATAGATGGTAGTGTGGCCCTCCTATCCTCCTATAGTAGCAGACCATAGATGGTAGTGTGGCCCTCCTCTCCTCCTATAGTAGCAGATCATAGATGGTACTGTGGCCCTCCTATCCTCCTATAGTAGCAGACCATAGATGGTAGTGTGGCCCTCCTCTCCTCCTATAGTAGCAGATCATAGATGGTACTGTGGCCCTCCTCTCCTCCTATAGTAGCAGACCATAGATGGTAGTGTGGCCCTCCTCTCCTCCTATAGTAGCAGATCATAGATGGTAGTGTGGCCCTCCTATCCTCCTATAGTAGCAGATCATAGATGGTAGTGTGGCCCTCCTCTCCTCCTATAGTAGCAGACCATAGATGGTAGTGTGGCCCTCCTCTCCTCCTATAGTAGCAGATCATAGATGGTAGTGTGGCCCTCCTATCCTCCTATAGTAGCAGACCATAGATGGTAGTGTGGCCCTCCTCTCCTCCTATAGTAGCAGATCATAGATGGTAGTGTGGCCCTCCTCTCCTCCTATAGTAGCAGACCATAGATGGTAGTGTGACCCTCCTCTCCTCCTATAGTAGCAGACCATAGATGGTAGTGTGGCCCTCCTGTCCTCCTATAGTAGCAGACCATAGATGGTAGTGTGGCCCTCCTCTCCTCCTATAGTAGCAGATCATAGATGGTAGTGTGGCCCTCCTGTCCTCCTATAGTAGCAGACCATAGATGGTAGTGTGGCCCTCCTCTCCTCCTATAGTAGCAGACCATAGATGGTAGTGTGGCCCTCCTATCCTCCTATAGTAGCAGATCATAGATGGTAGTGTGGCCCTCCTGTCCTCCTATAGTAGCAGACCATAGATGGTAGTGTGGCCCTCCTGTCCTCCTATAGTAGCAGACCATAGATGGTAGTGTGGCCCTCCTCTCCTCCTATAGTAGCAGACCATAGATGGTAGTGTGGCCCTCCTATCCTCCTATAGTAGCAGACCATAGATGGTAGTGTGGCCCTCCTCTCCTCCTATAGTAGCAGATCATAGATGGTAGTGTGGCCCTCCTATCCTCCTATAGTAGCAGACCATAGATGATAATGTGGCCCTCCTATAGTGGCAGATCACTGCTCTGTCAAATACCTTGTGGGGGATTCAAGTGTGTTTTACTGGCCGTCTTGGTCGAGGTATCAAGGAGAGGAGGTTGGTCTGGTTCCCTCTGTCTCTTTTAAGCAGTTTATCAGCACTGTTTGTAGCGTCTAGTCCCCCCAACCCCCCCCCCCCCCCCCCCGACCCCATTGACATACAGTACCTCTCTCTCTCCACTCTTTCTTCTCGTCTCTCTCTCTCACCTCCCCTCTCTCCCAGGCCCCCCACAGGAGCTGTGGCAGGTTCACCACGTGAGTCTGAACGCGACCAAGAAGTTCCGCGTGGTCTTCGAGGGCACCAAGGGCGCCGGCAGCCCCCCGTCGGGTGGCCTTTCGCTGGACGACGTCAACCTCTCGGAGACCACCTGCCCCGAGCACGTGTGGAGGGTGACCAACTTCAGCCAGGTGATGGAGACCACCCCGCCCGACACGGCCATCTACAGCCCCCCCTTCACCTCCAGGGAGGGCTACACCTTCCAGATGGGTCTTTACCCCAGCGGAAAGGACAAAAACCCAGGCGAGCTCTCCGCCTACGCACACCTGGTGGCCCGGCCGGGGGATACCGGCCAGAAGTGGCCGTGTCCATGGAAACAGATGACCATGATGCTGATGGACCAGAACCCTCATATCCAGAAACGCATGTCCAACCAGCGGAGCGTCACCACCGACCCTCTGAAGATGACCTCAGGTCAGGGGCGGGACAAACCAGGATCATCTTTGATTGACCAACATCTTAGCCAATTAAAACATCTCAACAACACATGATTGATCTTGTATGACTGAATGAATGCTCCGTGTACAGTATATACTGGTGTGTTGTATTAGCTGATTTAGGTGGTCTTTCTATGCTCATCACTAGGGGGCTCGTTTTTCTGGGATGATCCCAGGAAGGTGGGAACCATGGTGACGGAGGAGGATGGCAGTGTGTACTACCGGGGACCTGGGACCGGGACCGCTGCCTACCTCACCCACGGCAGAGCCAGGAGCAGGGACTTCATCAAGGGAGGAGATGCCATCTTCCTCCTCACCATGGAGGGTAACTGGAATCGTGTGTCAAGAGAATTAAGAGCTAGAAAAGATTCCCAGCGCATGTCCTGACTGCGTTCACAAGATTGAGGGAGAGATCGCATGAAATGACCAGCGTCTTCGCAGTAATCCTCGGCGTAATCCTAATTCATTGTCTCAGCATACTTAACCGGGATTCTGTCTGCTTCCTCCTTTGCATCTCGTTACACCCCTCTGTCACCCCCCCCCCCCACCACCACCACCACCACCCCCGCCCCACATCCAGATGTCTCGAATCTTGTGAACACCCAACCTCTGCCCTCCTCCACCGTGCCGGCTGTTACCACGGAAACGCCGCCTGTCACCGCGGTGTCCACGCCGCCCACGGCGGTTACCACGGCCTCCACGGCGGCTACCACGGCCTCCGCGACGGTTACCACAGCGGGGCCACCGCCCACCAATCCCTGCACCCATGTGGAATGTCAGAACGAGGGGATCTGTGTGGTGGATGATGGGAAGGCGGTTTGCAGGTACTAACGTCCTCCACTCTTGGCGTAGCGTCAGCATGCAAAAACGCACGGTCGTGCGCAAGGACACACAAACGCCTGCCGAAGTGAACACGTAGGAAAAACCCTCACCCCCCACCTCACACACACACACACGGGCGGAGAACATAACCAGTGTTTAGTATGTAGTCTCTTTTGGTTTCAGCTCTCCTGCTGTGCAAACTGTGATTACTTCCTCAGTAGGAGCCTAGTCCTCCGCCCTCTGTGGAAAACGTGCCGTGAGTCTTTAAACCCACTAATTATCTTCCTCCATTTCTCCCCTCCCGCCGTCTCTCCCCCTCCCTCCAGGTGTGCCGTTGGGGGAGACTGGTGGTACTGGGGGGACAGGTGCCAGACCAGGGGCTCTTCCAGAGACGCCACCACCACCACCCTGGCCGCCTCCCTGTCTGTGCTGGCTGCCATGCTGGTTATCACCACCGTCAGCGTGGTGTGCGTGAAGAAGAAATACAAGAAGCGCTCGGACGACAGCGTGGTCATGTCGAACGTTACCGCTTTGTGAGACTATACTGCCCCCTTCTGGCAACACAGTGAACCTGCAACTGGATGAAACGATACCGTCTTCTGATAAAGACAACATGTTATGCCCGTTTGTCCTTGGGCAAGGCACTTCACTCTACTTGCCTCAGGGGGAACGTCCCTGTACTTGCTGCGAGTCGCTCTGGATAAGAGTGTCGGCTAAAACTACTAAATGTTATAAATTATGAATACGTTTTTTTGGAAAATGTACAGTAAATTTATCATGATTTTAAAACATTGCTGGGTGCTTTTTTTTTTGTTTGGTGTTAATGACTCTCGTATACATGAACTTGTTTAGTGGCTCAATCTTGGATATAAATCTCCACACTTTGGAGAACAGTTCAGAACAACAGGTTTTATATTCACAAATGTCAGATTTATTATACCAAAGACAAGAACAGGTGTTGCTTGCTGTCCATGTGGATATAGGATTTGCTTGCATTGCTGAACTTAACACAGTCCTGCCGGTGATATGACAATGCAAGGAGGAGGAACCGAACGTGTGTGTGTGTGCGAGCGTGTGAACTATGTTAACGTGTGTTAGAAAAGGGGCTGACTATTTTAACAAGTAACAACAGAATAAAAAACAAAACAATCATTCTTCATTGCTTGATGAATCGTATATAGAGTGTGTGAGTGTGTGTGTGAGTGTGTATACGAGTGCCTGCGTCAGTGTGTCTCCGATCTGTAGTGTAGCCAAATTTGAGTCAGCTCCCCTCCCAAACACATAATTTCACCGACAGACAGGTACACAGTTCCATTAAAAGCATCAGTATACAACATTTCTCTTATTTACAGTAATTGGGGGGAAAAAAAATCACCATTTCTCTCAGAGAAGATTAGTAAAAGTGACTAAGTCACCATAAAGAGTATGCAACTCCTAGGAGTTAGTCGTTCAAATTTCTACAAAAATTTATATGCCTTTTTACAGGCCAAGAGCCGTGATTCACTGAAGAAATACAGTATCTTTTTAAGTGCCCTATCTACAACAGTTAGGTGTGGAATCGATTATTGGTGTGTACCATTTGACAGTTCATAGCGAAAAAAAAGAAATAAAGATAAAAGATTATGCGTTTCCATGTTGGTTTTAAAAAGTTATTTTACAGCAACTTCCTTCACATTAAAAGATATGGTCAGTAAAAAAAAAAAGAAAAAGAATACAAAATAAACAATGGATTCCTATGATCAGAATAAGCTGTGTGTTGCGGCAGGATAAACCCATGTCAGAGGCTAGTGTACAGGACAAACTTGGTTGGTTTTACTGGGAAACAAAGTCCGCTGGGCAGTCAGTGAGTACAGTGCTGCTGTGGGTCGAGGCGACATCCTAGCCTGAAGGTGCCATCTTCCAATGGGCACGCTTGTCTTAAAGGGCTCATTTGCGTTTCATTTTCTATTGGTTTCTGGTAAGAAAGGGGGGGGGGGGGGGGGGGGGGGGGGGGGTTTGTTACAGTGCGTGGTACTCCAGTGATGCGGTCGCACACGGGGTCTGAGAGCATGGAAGTCTGTAGCCTGGAGGAGACTATGTGTGTGCTAGTCTACAGACTGCTGTATTGCAGGAAGATGTCTTGCTAAAGGCTAAAGGGATTGTGTGGGGGGGATGGAGAGTGAAGGGGGGTTGGGGGTCTTTTCAGAGGGGGGGGGGTGGTGGTGGTTGAGAGTGCGGGGGGTCTGTTCAGAGGGGGGGGGTGGTGGTGGTGGTTGAGAGTGCGGGGGGGGGGGGGTCTGTTCAGAGGGGGGGGGGGGGGGGGGGGGGGTTGAGAGTGCAGGGGGGGGGGTTGGGGGTCTGTTCAGAGGGGGGTGGTAGTGGTCTGTGTGTTGATGTGTTCAGAGGGGGGTGTCGAACTGGTCCGCGGGCTGCTCGGAGTTTCCGGGCGGTTTCTGCTGCTTCTGCTGATGCTGCTTCATGATCTCCTTCACCTCTTCCTCCAGTTCCGGCGGGATGATGAACTGGTCGTCTGGGTCGGGCTGGGCGGGGGCGTTGAAGTAGCCTCCCCCCTTCCGGGAGGGGGCGTCGGCGGCAATCTCGATCAGGTTGTGACTCCTCTCCTGCGGCGCCACCGAGCCGTTGCCCCTTCTCTTTCCTGCCAGCGCGCCCCCGCCCCCCTCCCCGGCCCCTTCGTCGCCGCCCCGGCCTCCGCCCGCCCCCCAGCCCTCCTCTTGCTCCGCCTCGCCGGGGCACGGCTCGGCCCCTTCCTCCGGGGGCTCCGGGGTGCAGGGTGGGGGCGGGGGAGAGGGATGGAGGGGCTCTGGGCCGGACGAGGACAAGGAGGAGGATGGAGGCAAAGAGGCCTCGGCAGGCCTCAGGCAGTGCACGTCGGCCTCCACCTCCACCCGGCTGCCGTTGGAGAAAACCCCGGCGATGGGCTCCTCATCCTCGCTATCCAGCCCGTTGTCGGACAGGGCGCTGGAGAACGTGGCGCTGGACAGCTGCCTCTGGAAAGAACCGGCCAGGCAGGCCGGGTGAAGGGCGCAGCAAGCCCGGCTGGAGGGCTCCGAGCCTGGGTAGAGGTACGGGCAGGGCTGGGCGGTGGAGTGGAGGCCCAGAGAGTGAGCTTGGGGGTGCAGCTGCTGCTGGTGGTGGTGGTGAGGCTGGTCGTGCAGCAGCACCAGGGAGCTCTGCGGCGGCTCGTCCGACGAGGCCGTGGACCCCACCTCGCTGCTCATCTCGCTGGTGCTGATCTCGCTGCTGATCTCGCTGCACGACGACGGCGGCGGCACCGACAGCGGGCCGCCCTCGCTGCCCCCTCCCCCGCCTCCGCCGGCCCCCTTCATGGCCGAGGCCGAGGGGTAGACCCCCAGACCGGGGCTGGGGGGCGGACCCCCGTGGTGGGGGTGCTGGGGCGGCGGCTGGGCGTCGCAGCAGCAGGAGCAGCAGTCCTCGCTCACGCTCAGCTGCACGACCACGGCGCTCAGGCTGTCCGTGCAGCCGTAGCCCTGCGCCAGCGAGCACAGCTTCTTGGCGGCGGCCAGGCCGTCGGGGACGTTGCGCACCGCCTCCACCGCCTCGCCAGGGGACATGGCGTCCCACAGGCCCCGGCTGCCCAGGATGAAGAACTCGTCCTGGGGGGAGAGGGGGAGCGTGTGGAGGTACGGCCGGGGGACCACGGCGGGGTAGAGGAAGGAGTAGCCCATGATGCGGGTGGAGTCGGTCACTCCGTTCACCTTGTTGTCCTGGAGGGGAGATGGGCGGACGTGAGAAGGGATTACACACACACACACACACACACAAACACCCCCCCCCCCCCGAATACACCAACACAGAGAAGCCCACAGACCACTACCACCCCCTCCCCTCTGCACAGACCCTTCCCTTGCACTCTCAACCAACACCGCACCACCTCTGAAAAGACCCTCACCCCCCTGCACTCCCAACCCCCACACAATCCCTTAACCTTTAGTAAGAGATTTTCCTGCAATATAGCAGGCTTTAGACTAACACACACACACACATCTCCTCCAGTCTACAAACACCCTGGCCACACGCACACACACACAGTTACTGGCATATCGCCACGGCGCTGTGCGTGCGCTGTCCTACCTCGGTGACGATGGCGTGGTGCTGCCTGACCCGTGCGTACTCCTCCTCCAGGCCCACGGTGTGAGGCAGGGACAGGGACAGGGGCTTGCCGTCGCGGCACAGCACGGCCTGGCACTTGCCCACGCTGGCGGCCGTCAGGGTGAAGCAGCCGCTGGGGTCGGTGGGGTCGTGGCGGATGTGGCAGAGCGCGGCCGACCCGCCCAGCTTCTGGCCAGCGGTGCCCAGCTTCCTGTGGGGCCGTGGAGAAAGGGGGGGAGGGGGTGGGGTGGAGGGGGGGGGGGGGGGGGTGGGGGGGAGAGGAAAACCTTTTTAACACTTTAACACTACCCACGCATCAGAAGACTTTGAAAATACTTTTTTTTTTTTTTTTTTTTTGTAATTGTCCGTTTTTGTTCTGCCTTTTTCTACTTTTGCCCTGCTGCTGTGGCAAGTGAATTTCCCCCGTTGTGGGATTAATAAAGTCAATCTAATCTAAAAGATTTAGAAAAGACTCTTGGAAAACGATCAGCTCACAACTGCTCACATCTAAAGACAAGTGTTCAGAGTTTTTAGTCACAGCCTAGTCTCAGACTATCACTGCTTACAAGACTCTTCCCCCCCCCCCCCCCCCCCCTCCACCATCATGCAATTTTTTCCCATCACGCTCGTAAGTCTATTGGTTGTTGATTGTGTTACGTCACTGCAACTAGGAAAACACTGACGGAATACTACCTGAAACTTAACGATCGAGATGACGGGAGTAAAACTCCTAGATTTACTGAATATTTACTAAAGACTGTCAGTTTTTAGTCGGGGACTGTGAAAATAGTTTGGCGTAAGCCCAGCATAAGTTTTCCTTTCTTTTGTAGTCGCACTTGTGCCGGCAAAAATGATATGCTATTTTGCATAGCAGTAGCAGTTTGAGGATTACTCTAGTTCTCTAGTGTTTGTTGGAAAATGATCAACACATATTTACATTTTGTCATTTAGCAGATTCACTTGTCCATAGCGACTTACAGCGAGTACAGGGACATTCCCCCACTGAGGCAAGCAGGGTGAAGTGCCTTGCCCAAAGACACAGCTGGGGGTTTAAACTGGGTACCTTCTGATTACTAGCCAACTCCCTAAGCGACTGCGCCTCATGACACTTAAGCGTCAAAAACATTTATGACTCTCGGTGGGTCAAACACAGACAGCTTTGGCTTCGTGGTTTAAACCCCAACTCTAAATGTCCGGCAGGCATCTCAGCGTGCGTGCACGTCCACTCAAAACACGTCCTCGCTCTCCCCCGGGTGACTTAAAGAGTGAGCATACGTGGGCCGATGAACCGAGGCTAAACGTAAGGCACAGAGGGGAAAGGGAAGGAAGGAAGAGGAGGAATCGGACCTCTGCATGACCAGGAAGGTGTTGGTCATGTAGTCCTCCTCGCTCTTGGTCTTGTGCAGCTCCTCGGCCAGCACGTCTCCCATGGTGCACTGCAGCAGGTAGGGGACCTCCACGTTCCTGTCGCCGTCGAACACCCCGTACAGGGCCTCGCGACCGCTGCAGAAACTGCTCACCGACAGGGCCGCCACACACAGTCTGGGGAGGGAGCGCACACAGACAGACACACACAGACACACACACACACACAGACACACACAGACACACACAAACACACACACACAGACACACAGACACACACACACACAAACACACACACACACAGACACACAGACACACACACACACACACACAGACACACACACGTACGTCAGGCTTGCTGCAGGAAGTTGAGGTAGACATGCTCTCCATTTTCTATTTCTATCCCCCTCTCGCCCTAATTTCACACTTTAAAAACTTACTACTGTGATTTTTGCGCCACTGTTTACACTACTGTGTATATACACCCCCCCCCCCCCCCCGTACTATATATACCTTTGTACCTATGTTATTTGTACTTCCATGTTATTTGTATCATTTGTGTTATGTGTATCATTTGTTATTTGTATCATATCTGTAGTGTATTTGACATTGTATTCATTTTTTATTATTATGTCACATATATGTTCTTTGTTTGCTCATTTCTGCCACAGTGAATTCTATGTTTGTTCATCTTGCATAGCGAATAAACCCCATTCTGATTCTGATTGTTCATACCACACGCACATTCAAAAACGGCATTAAACCTATCCATCTACTGTAGACACACCAGTGACCCGGATACCACCATGACCTACATAGCATGTGTTCATCACATGTACATCCTATGCTCGTCACGTGTCTCTCTTACTTGTTCTTGACGCCAGAGGCCTCCGTGTAACCATGGCTCCACACTGCCGGCCCACCGGACGCTTCATTGGCTGAGAATGTCGGAGGCGGGTCGATACGGAAACAGCGGATATTACTGGAATAGGAAGAAGTCAGGGATGGTTAAACACACATTACCACCACATGCATTACCCCTACAAACATTACCCCCACACACATTAACCTCACATACATTACCTCCACACACATTACCCCCACACACATTAACCTCACATACATTACCTCCACACACATTACCCCTACACACATTAACCTCACTCACATTTCCCCCACAAACATTACCCCCACACACATTAACCTCACATACATTACCTCCACACACATTACCCCTACACACATTACCCCCACACACATTAACCTCACATACATTACCTCCACACACATTACCCCTACACACATTACCCCCACACACATTAACCTCACATACATTACCTCCACACACATTACCCCTACACACATTACCCCCACACACATTAACCTCACATACATTACCTCCACACACATTACCCCTACAAACATTACCCCCACACACATTAACCTCACATACATTACCTCCACACACATTACCCCTACAAACATTACCCCCACACACATTAACCTGACATACATTACCTCCACACACATTACCTCTACACACATTACCCCCACACACATTACCCCCCCACACATTACCCCATACGCATAACCCCCACATAATTCACCCCAACACACATTACCACATACACATTACCCCCACAAACATTACCCCACACACATTACCCCCACATTATTCACCCCCACACACACATTACACGTACAACCATAAATAAGGAAAGCACATTTAAGTGACGATTCCAATAACAAATAAGAAGTTAGTGCTAGTGAATGGGCTGGAGCAGGGGTGGGTAATCCTGGTCCTCGAGGGTCACTGTCCAGAAGGGTTTATATATTTTCCTGCTCCAGCACATCTGATGATCATTATCAGCCTTCCACAGAGCTTGATAACGATCCATTCATTTGAATCAGGTGTGCTAGACCAGGGAAACATCTAAAACCTTCAGGACAGTGGCCCTCGAGGACCAGGATTGCCCACCCCTGGGCTGGAGCGTGTGTGTGTCTGTCTGTGTGTATATGCTGGGCCAGCAGGGGGCGCCAGGGTGGGCCAGGCTGCCGTACTTGAGCTGCTCCAGGGTGTGGTGGTCCAGGCTGAGGCGGGGGTTTCCTGTCAGGTCCAGCTCCTGCAGCTTGGGGGGCAGGTTCTCTGGGAGGACGATCTCAGTCAGCTCGTTACAGCTCAGGTCCACACACTGCCAAGGGAGGACGGGGGGGGGGGGGGGGGGGGAACACACACACACACATGAACCTAGAAAAGGTTTCATATATAATGTGCGACACATCCATTCATAACCGAATCTGTTTCCGAAGATTGCCGAACATAGTTTTAATATACTTCATGCGCAAGTGGTTTTTAACTTATGTCTGTAAACCCAGAACACATAGAAACATACCTTTCTGTGTACTTTTACAATCTGATATAGTTGCTCTTACATGCAGTGTGTGCGTTGATATAAACAGATAAGTGTATTGCTTTACAGCGTAAATGTAAGCATGCATCATTCACTTGTTGTCCATTACTGAACTGACAGCCCTTAAATGGACACATAGATCTACCCAAACGCGCACACACGCACCCACACACACTCTCTCCGCCCGCCCGCCCGGCCGGCCTACCTTCATGTCCTGCAGCTGCAGCACCTCAGGAAACACCTCGATGGTGTTCGAGTGAGCGATGAGGGTGTGCATGCGTCTACAGGTCAGGATGGTGGTGGGAATGGTCTTCAGCAGGTTCCCGCTCAGGTCCACCTCCTCCAGCTGCTCCAGCTTTGCCATTTTACTGGGGAGAGACAGGAGCGATGCTTAACGTGAGGAGAGACAGGAGTTTGAGGTGAGGGGAGACAGGGGAGACACTCGATGTGAGGAGAGACAGGAGACAGTCGATGTGAGGAGAGACAGGAGACAGTCGATGTGAGGAAAGAAAGTCAACGTGAGGAAAGACAGGAGAGAAAGTCAACGTGAGGAGAGACAGGAGAGACACTCGATGTGAGGAGAGACAGAAGAGACACTCGATGTGAGGAGAGAAAGGAGAGACAGTCGATGTGAGGAGAGACAGGAGAGACAGTCGATGTGAGGAGAAACAGGAGACAGTCGATGTGAGGAGAGACAGGAGACACTCGATGTGAGGAGAGACAGGACAGAAAGTCAACGTGAGGAGAGACAGGAGACACTCGATGTGAGGAGAGACAGGAGACACTCGATGTGAGGAGAGACAGGACAGAAAGTCAACGTGAGGAGAGACAGGAGACACTCGATGTGAGGAGAGACAGGAGACACTCGATGTGAGGAGAGACAGGAGAGACAGTCGATGTGAGGAGAAACAGGAGACACTCGATGTGAGGAGAGACAGGAGACACTCGATGTGAGGAGAGACAGGACAGAAAGTCAACGTGAGGAGAGACAGGAGACACTCGATGTGAGGAGAGACAGGAGACAGTCGATGTGAGGAGAGACAGGAGACACTCGATGTGAGGAGAGACAGGAGACACTCGATGTGAGGAGAGACAGGACAGAAAGTCAACGTGAGGAGAGACAGGAGACACTCGATGTGAGGAGAGACAGGACAGAAAGTCAACGTGAGGAGAGACAGGAGAGACACTCGACGTGGGTGTGTAAGTGCGTGCGTCTGAAAAGTAGCAGTCAATGTCAGTCTATTCCGAACCAAAAAAAAACCTTGCGTTGCATTTGTGTGTGTGAGACAGGGAAGTGGGGCCATGAAATGTCCGGTGTGTGTGTGTGTACTGAAGCGTGGCAGGTGTGTGTGGGGGAAAGCGAGCCTCCTCACCTGGCAGGAAAGGTCTGCAGGTGGTTGGAAGCCATGTGGAGCACTCTCAGGTGGGTGTGTCCTGTCAGCTGGGGCACGCACTTGTCCGTCAGCCTGTTGTTGGTGAGGTACAGCTCCTGCAGCACGCTGCGGCTCTCCTCGGATAGGCTGGACGGAGGCAGCTGCTCCAGCTTATTGGCCGAGGCGTTAAAGGAGCGCAAGCTGAAAAACCAAAAACGCAAAAGTACGTTTAGTTCGTTACATTCAGTCATTTAGCAGACGCTCTTATCCAGAGCGACTTACAGCAAGTACAGAGACATTCCCCCCTGAGGCAAGTAGGGTGAAGTGCCTTGCCCAAAGACGCCACATCCTGTCGCCATGGCCGGGAATCAAACTCGCAACCTTCTGATCACTAGCCCAACGTCCTAACCCAGGGGTGGGCAATCCTGGTCCTCGAGGGCCGCTGTCCTGAAGGTTTTAGATGTTTCCCTGCTCCAGCACACCTGATTCAAATGAATGGTCATTATCAGGCTTCCACATAGCTCGATAACAACCCATTCATTAGAATCAGGTGTGCTAGACCAGGGAAACATCTCAAATCGTCAGGACAGCGGCCCTCGAGGACCAGGATTGCCCACCCCTGCCTTAACCGCTCAGCCACCTGACACCCTCATTTCCCAGTTCAGCCCTTCCCCTGCCCAGTAAACCTGCTAGTCCCTATATGCTAGCTGGCCAGGTGATGGTGGATCCTTCATTACCTGTCCGATTTGAGGAACAGGTTTCCAGGCAGCTCTGTGAGCTGGTTGTGCTGCACGTCCAGCACCTCCAGCAGGGGGCGCTCCACTCTGTCAGGCAGCTTCTGCAGCTGGTTGTGTCCCGCGCTCAGCTTCCTCAGACTGCTGCTGCATAGCAGCCTGCCACCAGGGGGCAAGACACACAAACACACACACCTGTGAGCTGTTTGTCTGCCCGTGAGTGATCATTGACAGAGCGATGGTGGAAACAGAATCTGTCTCAATTTGACTGAAGGGGTATACTTGTTTATGTGTGTTGTGTTAGGGTGGATGAACAAAAAAGGAGGATGTAATAGGAAAGGGGAAAGAGAGGACGGAGGGAGGATGGGGGACATGGGAGGATATTGTCACTTTCGGCGAAGCCCTCGGCTGAAATTCATCATTATGACACTTCGTGGTTCAGAAATAGATGAGAGGAGAAAAGGGGTAGTCTGGGGGAATGTAGCGACGGAGGGGAGGTGGATGGAGAGAGGGCACGAGGGAGAGTAGGAGGGGAGAGGGAGAAAGAACGAAAGGTAGAGAGAGAGCGAGCGAGAATATGGAGAGAGAGAGAGAGAGAGAGCGAGAGAGACAGAGAGCGAGAGAGAGAGCGAGAGAGAGAGAGCAAGAGAGAGAGAGAGAGAACAAGAGCCAGACAGAGAGAAGTGCCCTTCTGAGTGGGGGATCCAAACAGAGAGGAGGGGAGGGGAGGGCGAGGCCTGCCAGGATTAGGACATCCTATCTGGGTGATTGATGCTGCTCTGGGGGAGATATATGCCTGCCTGCTCACCAAAGGGCACGCTGACAGTCACCATTTCATTTACAGCCATTGTTAGACACACAATACTCTGAGGACACACCAGGTGGGTGAAAGAGTGAGAGAGAGAGAGAGAGAGAGAGAGAGAGAGAGAGAGAGAGACAGACAGACAGACAGACAGAGAGAGAGAGAGAGAGAGAGAGAGAGAGAGAGAGAGAGAGAGCGAAAGAGAGACAGACGGACTGACAGAGACAGGGATAGAGAGAGACAGAGACAGAGAGAGGCTCACCTTGCTGGGAGTTGTGTGATGAGGTTATGGCGACAGACAGAGAGAGAGAGAGAGAGAGAGAGAGAAAGAGAGAGAGAGAGAGAGACAGACAGACAGACTGACAGAGACAGGGATAGAGAGAGACAGAGACAGAGAGAGGCTCACCTTGCTGGGAGTTGTGTGATGAGGTTATGGCTCACATCCAGCACCTCCAGCTTTTTGCTCTCACACAACCAGTCAGGGAGAACCTCC
>CM059300.1:7465000-7522500 GCA_030340665.1 Neosalanx taihuensis
TAGAATAAAAGCGTCTGCCACATGAAACGGATTTCCTCCGTTTCCGACCTCTGCCATGTGAAGACAGAAGCGTGTTCTTGGGTCGTCGCAGCCAGCTAGCAAGGGGTCAGGACGGGGAAACAGCACAGGAAGTAACCTGCTCCTCGCTTGTCTGGTCATCCGGCCACAGAAGAAGGAAGAGAGCCTTCCCGCTTGACTGTTGAGCCAGCAAACATGGCGTCGACAGCCCTGTTGCGGGTTGAAACACCAGTGGCGAGAGGCATTTGACTGTCGGTCCTCTGGTACTGAGTTGACCTTCGCAGACAACACCCCCCCCCCCCCCCCCCCCCGGACTGTCTCTTCTCCCTCCCTCCCTCCCTCCCTCCCTCCCTCCCTCCCTCCCTCCCTCCCTCCCTCCCTCCCTCCCTGCCTCACGCCACGCTGCCCTGGGAAGAACGGGGGGAGGGGGGAGGAGGGGCGGGGAAAAAGGAGATCTGGAGAGACAGAGGCCGTTTGCCAAGTTAGCACTACAGTTGATAACGGTACAGAGGTCTTGTCGGCACTGGCTTAATCTGGAGCTGATGTGACGCGCGCGCGCGCAAGCACACCCACCCTGTCTCCCTCTCCTCGCACACACCCTGTCTCCCTCTCCCTCTCCTCACACACACCCTGTCTCCCTCTCCTCACACACACCCTGTCTCCCTCTCCTCACACACACCCTGTCTCCCTCTCCTCGCACACACCCTGTCTCCCTCTCCCTCTCCTCGCACACACCCTGTCTCCCTCTCCCTCTCCTCACACACACCCTGTCTCCCTCTCCTCACACACACCCTGTCTCCCTCTCCTCCCTCACACCCTGTCTCCCTCTCCCTCTCCTCACACACCCTGTCTCCCTCTCCCTCTCCTCACACACCCTGTCTCCCTCTCCTCGCACACACCCTGTCTCCCTCTCCCTCTCCTCGCACACACCCTGTCTCCCTCTCCCTCTCCTCGCACACCCTGTCTCCCTCTCCTCCCTCACACCCTGTCTCCCTCTCCCTCCCCTCACGGAAGCCCTCTCTCTCCCTCCCTCCGCCCCCACCACCTCTCCTCCCCTCCCACCTTTCAACCTCTCCCTCAAAACTTTTTTTTTCGCTTGACATCACGAATATGTTAATGACTTTGAATATGCGATGACCGGCGCTTTAACCTGATGTGTTAAACCTCCTGCTGCCCCTTGTGACCTCTGCTACGGAGCAGTGCATGCTGGGAAGTCAGCCTCTGCCAGAGGAGGGCTCTTATCCTACACAACTGATTATCCATATCTGATTGGCACAGCAGACTCTGTTAATCTGCCAGGCAGGGAGGGAGAGAGGCCCAAACACACAGAGAAAAAGAGAGAGAGAGAGGGAGAGAGACAGGCAGAGAAAGTGAGAGAGACAGAGAGAGAAAGGCAGAGAGAGAGGCAGAGAGAGACAGATATGAGAATGAGGAAGAAAGACAGACATACAGAGAATGCGAGAGAGAGAAAAAGAGAGAGAAAGGGATAGAGATAAAGGGATAGAGAGAGAAAGGGAGAGAGCGTAAGCGAGAGAGAAAAAAAAGAGAGAGAAAGCGAGAGAGAGAGAAAGCGAGAGACAGAAAGAGAAAGCGAGAAAGAGAGCGCACACCACCTGCATTCCACTCTTGACATATGGAGGGGACTCACACACGTACGCACACCGACATGAACTAAGCAGATGAGAAGGGGGATTTCGCGCGGGGAGGCGGTTCAAATAAACCTGACCAACCTGTCGGGGCGTTCGGGGCCGTGAACCGAACACCCCGCTCCCGTCCTCCGAGTTGTTTCGCGTGTCTGACATTTCCATTTATTCATTCAGCAGACACTTTTATCCAAAGCGACTAACAGTAAGTACAGGGACATTTTCCCTGAGGCAAGTAAGGTGAAGTGCCTTGCCCAAGGACACAACATCATATAGCCACAGCCGGGGCTCGATCTCACAACCTTCCGATCATGAGGCCAACGCCTTAACCGTTGAGCCATCTGACCCCCTGTCTTGTCTCGGCCCCACAGTTCCTCAACCTTTGCCCTAGACGGCACTGTTTAAGACGGCCACGCACGTTCGCTCCAACCCGGTGTGGGTGTAGCTACCGGCAGGGGTGCTGTGTAGCGATTAAACCCCTCCTCCAGACACACGAACGGACAGGAACCCTCTTTCAGCGCTTCGTCTCGCTCGTCTTCCTTCCGCTCGGCGATTAGCCCCCCCGTATTAGCCCAGCACATTTGCATTTCATCGTTCCGCAGACGTCTTTATCCAAAGCGACTTACAAGAGAGAGCTTTTACAAAAGAGCATCGGTCAGCGAGCATAGCAACGTGATGGACCCCGAACATAGGCGGGCTTATAGATTACGAAACATACATTGTGAGAACCAATAAGTGCCGCAAGGAAGAGCTGTGAGAGCATTCAGATGAACACACGCGTAAGTATGAGAAAACCAGACGACAAACCAGATCATTATGATTTGTCACAGCCTTGTAAAACCTCGTCCATTTGACCTTAAAACGTTACACACACGCACACACACACGTATATACGCATACGCATCCCCACTACCCTCCCGCCCCCCCTATTCCCCAAGACAAAATAAGACGCGGGTGCATTCCCACGCACAGTCCCACCATCCCAAATGTCTTGCCTGTGAGCTTTAATCTAGGGCTGTGGGAGCACAGCAGATGGTGCCCGCCGAGAGAGAGAGGGGAGAGGGGAGAGGGAGGCCGGCCGTATTAAAAGCTCCCCTGCAGTCAGGTCTAGCCTTCCAGACTCTCCCACACCCTGCTGACCAAGGCTGGCTCCGCCCTGCCAAGTGCCCAGCCTCTCTGGGCCTGGGCGAATAAGAGGGAGGTGTGTTATGGAGGGGGAGCGTGTGTGGTGGAGGAGTGTCTACGGAGGGGTGGGTGGTGTACCTCTGGAGCTGCTGGAGGCCCTGGTCGGCAGGCAGGAAGTTGTGCTTGAGGTTGAGGTGGGTCAGGTCCTGGCTGAAGAACAGGTTAGGAGGCAGCTGTTCCAGGCTGCAGCAGGACAGATCCACCGAGTGGATCCTCTGAGACACCATCTGGGAGGGAGGGGAGGGGGGGGGGGAGGGGGGCAGAGGGAAGGAGCATGAGGGGAAGGAGGGATGAGGAGAGGGATGAGGAGAGGGAGGGGGGATAAGGAGATGGATGAGGGAATGGATGAGGAGATGGATGAGGGGAGGGAGGGATGAGGAGATGGATGAGGAGATGGATGAGGGGAGGAATGAGGAGATGGATGAGAGAGGGATGAGGAGATGGATGAGGGGAGGGAGGGATGAGGAGATGGATGAGGGGAGGAATGAGGAGATGGATGAGAGAGGGATGAGGAGAAGGATGAGGAGAGGGATGAGGAGAGGGAGGGGGGAGGGATGAGGAGAGGGAGGAGGGATGAGGAGATGGATGAGGGAATGGATGAGGAGATGGATGAGGGGAGGGATGACATGGATGAAGAGAGGGATGAGGGAAGGGAGGGATAAGGGAAGGGAGGGATGAGGGGAGGGATGAGGAGATGGATGAGGAGAGGGAGGTATGAGGGAAGGGAGGGATGAGAGAAGGGAGGGATGAGGCGATGGATGAGGGAAGGGATGAGGAGCAGGAAGGAGGAGGGAGGGGACAGGGTGGGAGGGAGGGGTGCGGAAGAAGAGAGGAAAGGGAGAAAGGGAAACCTGTCAAACAGGATTATGTCCTGGAAGACTTACTGGGATGAGCCTCTCTGGTGTGTGTCTGTGTGTGTGTGTGTGTGTAGGCAATTCCCAGTTTAATCTCCTTAAGAACAATCAGGGAAAGCCAACTTTACACTAATGACCCCCCCATCCCCTCCCTCGCAACATTTAAGGGAGATTACCTTGGACCTCTGACCAACTGTTCCCACTCCTAACATTTTCCACATCGAATGACTTCCAAGGTCCAGTCCACTTCCAAGTCTCAAGCTGCAAATCATCTGACTACAGAAGTTTCCCTCTCTCTTTCTCTCCCTTTATCTCTCTTACTGCCCCTTCATCTTTCTCCCTCCCTCCCTCTCTCTCTCATTTTCTCTTTCTCTCTCTCTCTCTCTCCCTCCCTCCCTCCCTCCCTCCCTCCCTCCCTCTCTCTCTCATTTTCTCTTTCTCTCTCTCTCCCTCCCTCCCTCCCTCCCTCCCTCCCTCCCTCCCTCCCTCCCTCCCTCCCTCCCTCCCTCCCTATCTCTCACCCCCTCCCTCCTTCTCCTTCTCCCAGGTTCTATTCTCATAGTGCCCCTGGGCCACAGTGACATGCATGTCCCTGAGAATATTTAGAAAATAGGCTTCCTGGCTTTGGCCTACTTGAGTTCAAACGAGGGAGAGATGTGCTTTGAGAACGCGTGTGGGCGCTGTCGTGGGCACGACAGGTTCGATACATCCTCCCTTTTGTCCCACTTCGATCGACTTCCGAGTCGGTTCATTTGAGATGGTTGCGGTCGCGGTATAGTTCATGTCACAAATTGATAGCGCTATTTATAGGATGCTGAAAATCTCCTGTGGTTAGAGCATGTTTCATCCCAAATCCCTCAGAGCAGGTTGGACATGTTCACACAGGAGCACAAATTATTAAACGCACAAACACAGGTACACTCACTTACTTACACTCACTCACTCACTTACACTCACACACTCACTTACACACTCACTCACACCCTCGCTCACACACTCACTCACTTACTTACACACTCACTCACTTACACACTCACTCACTTACTTAAACACTCACTCCCTCACGCACTCCTTCACACATTCACTCACACACACATTCCCTCACAAACATACTCACTCACTCACTCACTCACACACTCACTCACTTACTTACACACTCACTCACACACACACTCCCTCAAAAACATACTCACTCACTCACTCACACACTCACTCACTCACTCACTCACTCACTCACTCGCACACTCCCTCACTCATTGACTCACACACACACACACACACACACACACACACACACACACCTTGGCAGCATGTCTGTGCCAGCGCAGGTGCTCGGTGTAGTTGGTGAAGCTGACGTAGTACGTGTGACTCTGGGGCCCTGCTGAGCTGAAGGCCAGGCAGTGGCTGTGCTTCTTAATCTCCTCCACCTGAAACACACACACACACACACACACACACGTAAACAAACACATACGCGCGCACACACACGGACGCACATACAAAAACTCCATGAGGCGTTTCAGCGAACAAGCCTCACGGTGAAATCGTTTTTGTTTAGTTAGCGATGCCTCCGACGCTGTTCAACAGCTTTCAAGGCGAGTTCATATTTCATGGCCCGCTCTCCAAAGGTGAGCCAGGAGTCTGGAATAAATGATACACCGGCTTGTGTAGACACGCAAGGAGCCGTACACACACACACCACACACACCACAAACAGGGAGGAACCGGCACGCATGGTTGAGCCTACAGTAAGGTACATGTGTTCACACACTGACACTCCTCCCCCACCTCTCACTCACACACACACACAGACGCACACACACACACACACTGTCAAGATGAATAGGGTATGGGTCAACAGCGCCTGGGTGCGTGTGGTGTTTGAACAGTGCTGTGGGCCGTCTATTGTGCCTGCGATGCCGACAAGATAGAAAAGACCCTTTCTGGAACAATCCCTCTAAGGGCTTAGTCAATAGGCTTGTGAACACACATAGCCAGAAAGCCGTAAGCCCATAACAGTCATTAGCAGATGCTCGCAGGGTTGCGCACTTGCTTTAAAGCGGCATTTAAAAACTGGGAATAGGTCCTGGAATGGCTCCGATTTTTGAGAAACACGTTCTTTTGGAGGAGCCTTCTTGAAAGCGCATCCGCTACGTCATCGGTCGAATTTGGAAGAAAAATGAAAAAGTTCCTCGTAAATGTTTGTTTTTTGGGAGCGACAACCTACGAAAAACAGGGCAGCAACAGCTTTCACAAGCGGAAACGGGGACACAATCCAAAATGGTCGACCGCCATAGAACGTTAACGCGGCACGGTGCAGGACGAGCCTTCGGCGGCGACAGGGTACAAGTTTCATGGCCTTTTACGGTCATCGGGAGAGAAACTTGGCCCTCGCCAACGGACAGCTGGATAGAAGGCGCCGGAAGCTCCCTTCCTTACCTTTCCTCCAATCAGGGGCAGGATGTGCATCTTGCCCATCTGGCTGTCTTTGATGGAGGACACGACCAGGCAGGTGCCGCACAGGATGACCTGCCGTCTGCTCCAGCGGTTCACCGGCAGCTGGAGCTTCCCTTTGCGCACGTTGTACGTCCCCGACAGCTGCACGCGCTCCGAGCTCTCCACGCTGTGAGGCTTTCCTGTGTGATGGGAGAGGGAGGGAGGGAGGGAGGGAGGGAGGGAGGGAGGGAGGGAGGGAGGGAGGGAGGGAAAGAGAGATAGAGAGCGAGAGGGAGAGAGGGAGAGAGATAGACAGAGAGAGAGACAGACACAGAGATAGACAGCAAGAGAGAGATAGAGAGAGATAGAGACAGAGAGAGAGAGGGAGAGAGACAGACACAGAGAGAGAGACAGAGATAGACAGCAAGAGAGATATATAGAGAGATAGAGACAGAGAGAGAGACAGGGAGACAGGAAAAGATAAGAGAGACAAGGAGAAAGAGAGAGAGCGTTAGCACAGTTAGCATCAAGCTAACGGTCATCCCTCCCGAGGAACATCCCGCCGTCAGCAGAGCTAATGTTAGAGCTAGCATTCTTCAGTAATGGGAGGTCTGGGTCTAATGGCCAAGGGCTTCCATGCACACAGCAAGTCAGCAGGGAGTAATAAGAGACTTCAATAATGTTGTTGGCCTCTCAGCAGAGTTAACACAACGCTGTGTTAGCATAAGCTCGTAATACGCTCCACTTAATCAACGGCGTGGCCTTCGTTGATAACACAGGGTATTAAATAAATACTCGTTTAGCAGACAAAGCGACTCACATTAAGTACAGCGACATTCTCCCTTCGGCAAGTAGGGTGAAGTGCCTTAACTAAGGACGCAACATCACACAGCCACAGCCGAGAATCGAACTCACAACCTTTCGCTCATGAGGCCAACGCCTTAACCCGCCATTAACCCGTGGCCACATGCACATGTCATCATCAGCTGTCTTTTCGCTGTCTTTCTTCCTTTCATTCCGGTCGTGTCTTCCTCTTCCTCTCTTCCACGACCTGCTGACTGTAAGCCTGCCAAACCAGACGGTCAACCTGCTTATCAGTCGTTCAGTCAGCACGCCTGTCTTATCCGCCCCGTCTGCTAAACAACCGCTCGCTTTTTTTCCTCCCAACTTTGTTCACCACGTGAGTCTGCACAAAAAAAAGAAATGTACTGTGGAAAGAAGGTGCATGCGCTTACTAACGTTTTAAATATAAAATGGTTTCCTCTCTCGCAGTAGCCTGTCTATCACACTTGCCTGGAGCTGAGCACAGAGCTGACCCATGCTGCACTGACAGCCCCCACCAGCCTGGAGCTGACCCCTGCTGCACTGCACTGACAGCCCCCCCAGCCTGGAGTTGACCCCTGCTGCACTGACCTGACAGCCCCCCCAGCCTGGAGCTGACCCCTGCTGCACTGACAGCCCCCACCAGCCTGGAGCTGACCCCTGCTGCACTGACAGCCCCCCCAGCCTGGAGCTGACCCCTGCTGCACTGCACTGACAGCCCCCCCAGCCTGGAGTTGACCCCTGCTGCACTGACAGCCCCCACCAGCCTGGAGCTGACCCCTGCTGCACTGACAGCCCCCACCAGCCTGGAGCTGACCCCTGCTGCACTGACAGCCCCCACCAGCCTGGAGCTGATCCCTGCTGCACTGACAGCCCCCCCAGCCTGGAGCTGACCCCTGCTGCACTGCACTGACAGCCCCCACCAGCCTGGAGCTGACCCCTGCTGCACTGCACTGACAGCCCCCCAGCCTGGAGCTGACCCCTGCTGCACTGCACTGACAGCCCCCACAGCCTGGAGCTGACCCCTGCTGCACTGCACTGACAGCCCCCACAGCCTGGAGCTGACCCCTGCTGCACTGCACTGACAGCCCCCAGCCTGGAGCTGACCCCTGCTGCACTGCACTGACAGCCCCCACAGCCTGGAGCTGACCCCTGCTGCACTGCACTGACAGCCCCCAGCCTGGAGCTGACCCCTGCTGCACTGCACTGACAGCCCCCAGCCTGGAGCTGACCCCTGCTGCACTGCACTGACAGCCCCCCAGCCTGAGTGCTGAGGAGGCTGGAGAGGGATAGACAGGAAGGGAGAGAGAGAGCGGAGGATGGAGAGAGTCCGGGAGAGAGGATGTACGAGAGCGTGCTCTCACAGTGCTGAATAATTCAGCTGAGATCTCCGGCATGTTGACTTTTAGTCAGGACAGTTTCCCTACAACACAGCTCTCACTCTCCCACCATCCCTGAATGCCCAACACACACACACACACACACACACACACACACACACACACACACACACACACACACACACACACACACACACACACACACACACACACACACACACACACTCTCACGGCCAAGATTAGACTACAGCCAAACGTATGCTAACGTCGTAGTTTAAGCTTGGCCTTCTACCCGAGTTAGCCATGTCACATAGCATTCTGTAGCAGGAGGAAAACACATTGATGCTGCTTAACAGGGTCTCAAGTGAAACCTTTCCAGAACTTCAAGTGAGTTCTGCAAATTCTGCGTCGTGTCATGTGAAGCGCCATGCAGCGCTGACGGTTAAGGAGTCGGGGCTGGTCATCAGAAGGTACCTGGTTCGAACCTGGGCTGTGCCAACATGACGTTGTGTCCTTGGGCAAGGCACTTCACCCTACTTGTGGGGGAATTTCCCTGTACTTGCTGTAAATCGCTCTGGATAAGAGCGCCTCGTTAAATGTAAATATGTGTCATGAACGTAAATTTATGTTCGGAGAGTCCAACAGCATTTTCATATGACCTGCTACCATCATCTGAATTCCAGACCCGCATGATTTCTTTGCATTGACCTTTGTCCGAGGTGTTTTGCTTGGGTCTTGGTTTAGGGTTCCAGCCAATAGCACACAGTTTGCAAATGGCCATTTGCCTAAAAGCGAAAGCCACCATCCGAATTCAGCCCTGCCTGATATACTGGGGCAGGTACTGCCGTTTCTTTACAAGCACCAAATACACACTCTCATCGTGGAGCCTAGCACAGGAAAAGGGAGCGTTTGACAAATTATTCACAAGCTTTTAACCTCAATATGTCACACGAACAAACCCCACTATTTTTAGAACTTTAACAGAAGAACTTCACTTCCAAAACAGTGTGCATGTACACGCACAACACACACACACGCACAACACACACACACACACAGTGACAGTGATTAACCACCTCCATATTGTGCTCTATTTTATTGTTCTCCAAAAGGATGATGGATCAAAACAGGAAGCTACTGTTTAAAACAGGAAACAACGTGTTGAGATGAAGTTGGACGCTCTCTGAACCAGTCTAGTCCTAGTTTCCAGATCACTGACCGCTTGTAACGTAAAGTAACGCGCAGGTACATAGGAATGCTGCCTTTTTCCTCCGATTTCACCAAGTAGAGGAACTTGTTCGTGATATAAGCTGGTGTAGCGCTTGGTTGACTCTGAAAACCTGCACCCTCTTGGCCCTCGATGGCACAAAATTTGACAACACTGGTCTAGACTGCGTTCTAGAGGTCTAAAATAAATCCTGTGTCGCTCTTCATTCTCATCTTTCTGGTCCTGGACAAGACCCTGGTCGTTCTGCCTCCCCTGTCACATGGAGGGGGTCTGGACATGCCCCCCACCTCCCCACCCCCCCAGCCCGGTCAGGCCCCCCACTGTGGACCAAGCTGCTAGGGCAGGGGTGGGCAATTCCGGTCCTCGAGGGCCACTGTCCTGAAGGTTTGAGATGTTTCCCGGCTCCAGCACACCTGATTCAAATGAAGGGTCATTATCAGGCTTCCACAGAGCTCGGTAACAACCCGTTCATTTGAATCAGGTGTGCTGGAGCCGGGAAACATCTAAAACCTTCAGGACAGCGGGCCCCTCGAGGACCGGAATTGCCCACCCCCTGTGCTAGGGCGTGGCTGGTGGGAGGGCATCCTGTTTACAGGGGGCAGGGGGTGAGGGTTGCGTGAACGTACTCGCCCTCTTGACTCCAAGGTGGGGGGGGAGAGGAAGGGGGTGGGGGAGTTGAACCCTGTAACCCTCATTAACCAGGGTCATGCGTTTGTGGGATGACGGGGATGACACGCATACGACGCGTTGGGTGGTAAAGAGCAATGCTGTGCGCGCTGGTGGCGTGCGTCTATTAGGATGTGCGTATTTTTAGAGTGACGCCTGCATCTGTGTGTGTGCGTGTGTGTGTGTGTGTGTGCGTGTGTAGGGAGTGGTGTGTTCATTGCCGGCATCCATCGAAGGTGGCTTTCCTTCCCTTTCCTCGAGCTCAGGAAAAGCCACAGTTTCCTCTCTGCGCACACACACACACACACACACACACACACACAAAACACACACACACACACCCACCCACACACACCCACACACACACAAAACACACACACAACACACACACACAAAACACACACACAAAACACACACACACACCCACCCACACACACACACACACACACAAAACACACCCACACCCACACAACACACACACAACATACACAAAACACACACACACACTCTCTCACACACCCACACACATTCTGAGAGAGATCCGGCTAAGCTTCACCAGAGCAGTAAAGTCTACGGCCGGCCCATGCTGTTCTCTGCACACCTGGACCCAGAAGGCAAATCGAGCTGTTTTGACTACCGTGCCAACACAACCCTAGCCCAGTGTTGCACTGTTCTCTAGATAACCAGGTGGCTCAGCGGTTAAGACGTTGGGCTCGTGATCGGAAAGGTTGTGAGTTTGATTCCCACCTGTGGCTACGTGACGTTGTGCCCCTGGTCAAGGCACTTCACCCTACTTGCCTCAGGGAAAATGTCTCTGTACTTGCTGTAAGTCACTTTGGATAAGAGCGTTTGCAAGTGTAAATAACCCTGATCGTTTTCATCAGACGAGGTGGCTTCATAATAGGGCGGTCAACGAATATTCTATATTCGAATATATATTCGAATAGTGTTTAAAAAAACGAATTTCGAATATGAAAATGTATATTCGAATGTTTAAAAAAACCACTAAAAACAGCGGCAGCAGGCAAGACTGTTTGCATTTGGGACAAGAATCGCGACCTTCAATTTCTTGCACAAAACTTTTAATCAACAATCAGCATTTTTTTTATTGTTTTCGTTCATTTACATCGCTATGCGCAGAGCGCGACAGTGCGGGAGAGAGAGAAAGAAAAAGTGCGTGTGTGCGAGCGAGAGGCCAAGGTCTGCGGTCTTGGCCATTAGTTCATGTACTTATTTTTGTGTAGGTAATATGTTGTTAAATTAACTTAAATATATTACCCATACAAGTAGTTATGTCTCGTTGTATTAATTTGTCCTGTTATTGACGTGCCTAATGCGCGACCGGGAAACTCGAATATATTCGAATACATGTGTGGGGAATATTCGAACGTCGTTTTTGAGCAGTTTTGACAGCCCTACTTCATAATACCCTGAAGACCAGGTGCCTGCCATTGCTAATCACCACAATATGGGCCAAATTAAAAGTCAATCGTTCAAGTCAATCATCGATCATTTCGTAATCATCTCCATCACTTGGATGCAGCAGGACGAATGACGTGTTAGCGATTTGGAATGACGACCTCTGGACCCCAATCGACCATGACAGAGACGAAATGTGAGTTCCCACTCTGAGCTGGGAAAGACGAGGTGTTAGTTCCAGAGCACCCCCCCCCCCCCCCCCCCCCGCGCGCCCCAGGCCTCCTCCCCCAGCCTCGCTGCTCCTTAATCAGCCTGACCGGCCCCGGCAACTGGGGCCGTGTCGTACCTTAGGGCACCGGTGACCCACATAGCGTGCTCCCAGCTCAGGGAGAGCAGAGCAGAGGCCTGGGCTCGCTGGCTGGGAGATGCAGAACACACCTAGATGTGGAATCTAGAGACAGATGCTAAGAACGACGCGGGGGAACCATTAGGTTAGCCTTGGAACCGCTCCATCGACGCCCTTCCACTCGCTCGCTGTCTGTCTGGTCCGTTAGCTTGCTGCTAACCGTGCGACCACCAGCTAACGGTCTCCCACTACCTCTCTCTCTCACGCTCTCTCTTTAACTCACTGTCTCTCGTACCGTCTCACAACATCCCTCCCTCCGTCTCTCACTCTCTCTCTCTCCCTCCCTCTCTCTCGATTTGAGGAGGTTTTATATATCCAGGGAGCTTCTGATGAAGTCTTCACGAGAGGCGTGTTGAAAATAAACAGACGGAGCTTAGCTGTCATCATCCGCGGCTGACAGCGTTTGACTGCTAACATCCTCCATCGTCCGCAGACGCGATGTTCACCCCGGGATGTTGACGTGAGAGGGAGCAGAGGGCGTCCGTACAAAAGGAAGGACAGGACGGAGAGGGGGAGGGCGGGGGCCACAGGGAGAGGAAAAACAGAGATAGGAGAGAGAGAGAGAGACAGAGAGAGAAAAAGAGAGAAAAAGAGAGAGAAGGAAGGAGAGAGACCAGCTGTTACTCAGCCCTGTAAATAGCTCTACGTACTGTCCTTCTGTTAACAACACACACACACACACGCCCTCGGCAAGATGGGTGCAATATCACGTGTGCGTGTGTGTTGGAAGAAAGACACACCCGTTAATGGGGGAGACCGATGGTCTGTCAAGCGCTCTCAAATCGTATTCCACCGGCCCAAGCCTCTCGCAAAGGAGCCAAATCAAAATGAAAACGTCCTTTTTTTTCCTCCCCTCCTCCCTCCCTTCCCTCCCCTCTCGGAGAGGGATAAGCGTGACTACGGGAGACGGACGGACAGACGGGGGGGGTGGGGAGGGCTAAGCAGACAGTCTCAGGTGGGTGGCAGGCGGGCTGGGGGTGGGCCAGCGGTGGCAGCGAGGGGCACGTGAAACGACAGGCGGGCGGGGGGGCGCTTAGCCAGACGGCCGCAGGCGTACAATTATCCTCCGCCATCTGTCGAGAGCTGAGGCGCGCCCTGTCAGGAACGCTCCCGCAACCGTGAGACAACCTTAAGGTCCGGCAGCCACGTCCCGCTTCCCTGCGTGTGCCTGGTTAAGTGGAGGCTGTGGGGAAGACGGAACGCGAGAACGCGTCTTCGCCCTCGTAAATCCCAACTTTCTCTTTTCTTCCGGAAAAACCCCCCGGAATCCTTAAAAAACAAACGGGGTTAATCCTCCAAACCACCCCCCCCCCCCCCTTCTTTAAAGGTTCCCGAACGCTCCCCCACAAAGAGAGGGGCAAGGGGAGCGCGAAGGGGCTTCCACGGCCGTCCGGACGTGCGTGTGCGCGTGTCTGCGCGTGTGCGCGTCAATCTAAGCGCGTGGCATGCCCGTGTTTACGGCGCAAGTGCCGAAACAAGATTTCGTTTCCAGAACATTCCGTAGTACAGCGTGCGTGGAGGTCAGAGGCGAGAGCTTCTGGGATGTTTCTCTAGAGAGAGCAGAGCGAGCGCCGACAGGGCCCTTGGGGAGAGGCCGACCGACTTTTCGCTTCGCCTCGGTCGACATCGCCGGCGCGCGCCCCGAGCCGGGCCTGGGTCGACATTCCAGGACGCTGGCCGAAAAGGGGGTCCTTCGCTCGTTCGTGCTCCTCTCCTCGTTTGTTTCGCCCTGGCTTAGGAAGGGCAGGGGACAGGGACAGGGAGGCGGGGCGGACAATCTGTTGCCGTGATGCCGGCGACCATGAAATGTCCCTCCCAATCGAGGAGGAGGGAAAGGCGTGCGTGTGTGTGCGTGCGAGGGCAGTTAATAGTTTGACGGATTGTCCCCGGAGCCCTTGCAACTCATCCCCCCCCCCCCCCCCGCTTCGCCGAGGAAGACGCGCGCGCACGTCCGCGAAGACGCTCGCGCGAGCACCCCCCCCCCCCCCCCCCCCCGCCTCGCGTTCTTTTTCGTGGCTGGCGCGCGAGGCTCGTTCCCCAGCCGTACGTTCCCCATCGAGCGGTGACCTTTCGTCCCCCGGCGGGAGAGAGCACGCCCAGCCGCTTGACGGGAAACGGCGGTTTCCCTCGGCGCCGCAGCGACCAGGTCGGCCCGCAGTACCGGACAGCGCCTCCGGGGGCACCGTGGAGCGGAGTGGAGTCGGAGGGGAGGGGCTGGGGGGGAGGGGCTGGGGCTGAAGGAGGGGGCTGACGTGGGCTCGCGGATCTGCATAATCTTCGTTCGACTTACTCCTCTGGCCCACTTTCTCACACAGAGGCTCTCCTGTGGGCTTATGTAACGCAAGCTTACGCACGGCGGTGGGCACATGATATCTGGACGACACCCGCGCACGACACACAAACACACGACACACACACACACACTGGATGGAGGATCCGTGTTCTATCCTTACGCACATTACCACTCTCGAGACGACTAGCCATGCGGAACACACACACACGCACACACGGTTCTATCTTTAGACCGAACCAGGATAAGAAAGCGTGCGGCGGTGGAGATGAGCCGCTATCAGGGACGTGGTCTGGGGAGAAGACCCTGCAGGGTGGCAGGTGTCTAACTGGGGAGAGGTGACTAGGAGATGTGGGAGCTGGTACCGAGGCTGCTCCTCTGTCTGGTTCTTCCTAGCTGTGGACCGAGGACTGCACACATGCACAATGTCCACTTTGACAGGTGTGGGAAATTTACATTAACATTTAGTCATTCAGCAGACGCTGTTATCCAGAGCAACTTACAGCAAGTACAGGGAGATTCCCCCCTGAGGCAAGGAGGGTGAAGTGTTACCACAGCCGGGAATCGAACTCACAACCTTCCGATCACGAGCCCAACGCCTTAACCGCTGAGCCACACGACTCCCCTGTGTGTGTGTGTGTGTGTGTGTGTGTGGGAGCAAGGATGTGTACGAGCAAGAGAGAGGGAGAGAACAACCAGACAGACAGAAAGGGATGGATGGATGACAGGATTTTCCTGCGATCCCCTTCTACTGATAAACGGTGGGATGCTGACGTAGATGTATGCTGCTCGCGGCTCCTCCTCTCCTCTCTTCCCCTCCCCTCCCTCTCTCCCCCCTCCTCCTCTCCTCTCTTCCCCTCCCTCCCTCTCTTCCCCTTACTCCCTCCCTCCCTCTCTTTCCCTCCCTCCCTCTCTCCCCCCTCCTCCTCTCCTCTTTTTCCCTCCCTCCCTCCCTCTCTTCCCCTCCCTCCCTCTCTCCCCCCTCCCCTCTCTTCTCTCCCCCCCCCCTTCTCCCGAGGCCTCCTCCCGCTCTTATGTAATACGCGTTACGAAACCTTACATTGGAAACACAAGCCCTTTGATCAGCCAGCGCAGAGCCAGGGATTAGACTAGAACGCGCAAGCCGTCTCTGACAGGAACTTCCTTCGATAAATGTGTGTGTGTAAAAAAAAGGTCATTAAGGTGTATGTGTGTGTGTGTGTGTGTCAGTGTGCAGTTGATGTTCTACAGAAGTGACAGAACAGGCATGTGACCGTGCCGTCTGCGAGCCGGCTGCGAGCGTGTACAGAGGGCGTCACACACGAGCGTTTGTGTGTGTGTGTGTGTGTGTGGGTTGGTGTGTGCGCGTGTTTGCATGCGTGCGTGACTGCGCCCGTTTGCGTGTACGTGCGCGCGATAGATAAATAAATACTCATTTAGCAGACGCTTTCATCCAAAGCAACTTACAGTAAGTACAGGGACATTCTCCCAGAGGCAAGTAGGGTGAAGTGCCTTGCCCAAGGACACAACGTCACGTTGCCACAGCCGAGATTCGAACTCACAACCATCCGCGCATGAGGCCAACGCCTTAACCCGCTGAGCCATGTGACTCCCCGCGATGAGTTACAGAGCAAAACAAAAAGGTGGGGGAAGAGAGAGAGAGGGAGAGAGAGAAAGACAGAGAAAGACAGAGAAAGACAGAGATAGATTGAAAGAGAGAGAGAGAAAGACAGAGAAAGAGAGAAAGAGAGAGAGAGAGAGAGCGAGAGAGAGAGAGAGAGAAAGACAGAGAGAAAGAGAGAGAGAGACAGAGAGAGAGAGACAGAGAGAGAGAGAAAGACAGAGAGAAAGAGAGAGAGACAGAGAGAGAGAGAGCAAGAGAGAGAAAGACAGAGAGAGAGAGAGAGAGAGAGACAGAGACAGAGAGACGTGAATGAGAGAGAGAGAAAGCTGGTGCGCGCGTGTGCGTGTTGAGGCACTTCCTGTGGCCTGGGGAAAAGACAACAGCTCCGCACAGCCCTCCTCACACGCGCTGGCAGGGCGCACGCTTTCGCCGCACGTGCAGAGTCCAGTCCGAGCCGATCGTTTAGGTCGTTTACGGGCGGCTCCGAGGCCTGAAAGCGCAAATCTGTTCTCAAACTTCGTTTGCCGCTCCGCGTTGACAGCCCCCGTCTGAGGCCTCTGTTCAGGAGAAACAGGACTCGTAGCGAGTGACAGCGTGTGCTGAGGTGCGTGCCGATGTAGGAGGGGTGGGGAGGAGAGAGAGACATGTGCAGAGAGACAAGAGACGGACTGAGAGACAGCGGCAGAGAGACACAGTGGGATAGAGACACAGAGAGAGAGAGAGAGACACAGAGAGAGAGACAGACACAGGGACAGAGAGAGAGACATGGACAGAGAGAGACACAGGGGCAGAGAGACAGAGGGAGAGAGACACGGTGGGATAGAGACACAGAGAGAGAGAGAGACAGAGAGAGAGACACACACAGAGAGAGAGAGAGAGAGACAGAGAGAGAGAGACACAGAGAGAGAGAGAGAAAGACAGAGAGAGAGAGAGAGAGACAGAGAGAGAGACAGGGAGACGTGAATGAAATGAGAAGGCTAAGCCAGGCGATAATGCTTCACACCAACAGTGCATGAATGGTTTTTTTTGCACCGTGGTCGGCTGCCCTTACACGCTTACACACACACACGCACACACACACGTGCGGATTGAGCGTTATTAATACTCTGGCAGGAGGGCCAGTGTGCCTTGTTACATAACAGGTCACACACACAAACACACACACACACACACACAGGGCCCTGAAAGATCATCCGAGCCTCAGTGTTTAGCCCCCCCAGGGTGTTGAGTAACGCCCAACAGTGTGTGTGTGTGTGTGTGTGTTTGCATATTTCAGATGTCTTGGTGTGCGATATGCCATTGGCTTGGCCCTGCACTCCATCACCAGTCTCTTCCTACTCTTTTTATCAGCTCCATTTCAGTCTGGCCTCGGCCCTCAGCCCAGCCTAGACCCTAGTCTCCCATCACACTCCCAGTCCAGCCCAGCATAGTCATAGTCCACCATCCCTTGACCTTCCCAAGCACCCTACCCTCTACTCCCCCAGTCCCCTAGTCTACCTGCCTCCCAGCCCCCTAGTCCTCCAGCCCCCTAGTCCGCCAGCCCCCTAGTCCACCTGCCTCCTTACCCCCCTTTCTTGTAGTTCCCCAGTCCACCAGCCCCCTAGTGTCCTAGTCCCCCAGCCTCCTAGTCTCCCAGCCCCCTAGTCCCACAGCCTCCTAGTTCCCTAGCCTCCTAGTCCCACAGTCTCCTAGTCCCCGACACTCCTAGTCAGCTCCTAGTCCTACAGCCTCCTAGTCCCCCAACCCTCTAGTCTCCCAGCCTCCTAGTCCGCTCCTAGTCTCCCAGCCTCCTATTCCCCTCCTAGTCCCCCAGCCTCCTAGTCCCCCAGCCTCCTAGTCCCCCAGCTCCTCCCTTCAGCTCAGCCAGGCTGTCAGGCTCAAGGATCCCCTGTTGACAGTCATGGGTCACTGAGGTGGGTGACACATCAATGATGTAGCAGCCTCTCATAGCCTGAACCGCTTGTATCAAACACACACACACACATACACACACCGACTCACAGAGTGAACACCAGTCCACAGCCAAGGTTCCAACATTCAAACTCTGGCCTTCATCCCTGCATACAGATTATACAGCAGAGAGCACTTCAACCAAGTATAAATATCCATCTAACTGTACCCAACACTTGAACACTGGGGACACAACCATGGTCAGAAAGGCCCAATCCACAATATAAATCACATTCAGAGTTTCTGAGTTTCTAGGGGTCTAACACCACCAGTCTGACATTGGTGCTCATGGTTTCCTGGGGGATGACAGAATTTAGGCTTTGAGGAAAAAAACCTATGCTACACTTGATGAAACAGGTTTCGGGACATTGTTTTCCCCGTTCGTGGTCTGTTAACGAGGGCCTGGCAACAAGAGTGTTAAATGAAATGTAACCCTCAAAGTAATACAATTACAGAGTAATGGGTTGACTGTGGTTTGTGGTGTAGCTTAAATGTGGCATGTGTTCAGGTTGTGGCTTTTGGCTCATCTAGATACATTTTTTTTTAGGCAGGTTCAGGTAAGTTACAGTGAGGCAGAGTGAGGTACAGTGAGGCAGCTAAAGGGAAGGTGATGCAGAGTAATGTACAGTGAAGGGGAGTGAGGTATTGAGGTATAGGGATGCAGGATGAGTTACAGTGAGGTAGAGTGAGGCACAGTGAGGTAGTGAGGCAGAGTGCGGTACAGTGAGGCAGGGTGAGGTACATAGAGACAGGGTGAGGTAGAGTGAGGCAGAGTGTGGTACAGTGAGGCGGGATGAGGTACAGTGAGGCAGCGTGAGGTACTAAGAGACAGGGTGAGGTAGAGTGAGGCAGAGGGTGGCGCAGTGCAGCAGAGTGAGGCAGGGTGAAGTACAGTAAGGTACAGTGAGGCAGGGGGAGCTACAGTGAGCCAGAAAGAAGGGGAGAGGCAGGGTGAGGTAGTGTGAGGTACGGTGAGTATAACAAGTCCCGTTTCGCAAAATGGTGGCCTTCTTGGTGTGCTGTCTGAGGCTGCAGGTGCGCGCTAGCCATGATTAATGACCCTGCGATGACTCTAACACCGTATGTCATCTCGGCTGTCTCAGTTCATCTGCAACGCTGCGCTGACAAAGCCCAACCCTGACAGGAACCAAACAAGGCTGTTTCCCATTCAGACGCCGGTGTTTCTCTGTCTGTCCTCAACCTCTCCTTTACTCCTCTTCTGCTGGTCTCTACAGAGCCTCCTTCTCTCCGCCTCCCTCGCTCCGCTGAGGTGATTTCTGACAGACTTCCCCTTTCCTTTTCTCAATGTCATCCTCTTTGCCTCGGCCTCACGATGCCATTATCCCTCCCTCCCTCCCTCCCTCCCTCCCTCCCTCCCTCCCATCATAACAACCGAGCGAAGCCAGAGAAAATCCGCCAAGATGTCCGCCCTCAGCTACCCAGCCACAGGTCACAGACGCACGTTCATCCACGTTCCATCCTGACCTCTGGGCTTTACGACGGCCCTAGCAACAGTCGAGTTCAGAATGTCACACGCACGTATGAGCCACCCTCATCCCTCTCCACCCTGCCGCCTCTTATCTCAGCCCTACTCCCCTCTTGTGTGTGTGTGTGTGTGTGTGTGTGTGTGTGTGTCTGGGACAGCCAGCGGTTGATCTTTTTATAGCTTGCGTTCCTGATAAGCAGGCCTCACAGCATGTCCAAAAGTGAAAGGTCACAAGGATTGTGCTGATCATGTGCACCTTCCGGCAAAAAAACGCCCCTTTACCTCTCCTGAAGAGGAGGTGCAAAACACACACACACACAACCCACTCTGTTGATCCCAAACTGCTGCCTCATCACTGTCGCTAATGACAGACATTAAGCTTCAGTGCGACGCCAAACACTTGTGGAGACTCCCCGGGGCTGCTGGGAGTTGCAGTTTTTGGGGTGGGGGGCTGTGGTGATCGCAGTTCCCAGCTCTAGTAGCCCTTCCAGCTGGTCGTGTGGTCTCGCTTTGGGAGGTGGCCCTAAGGACAGAGGAAGTCTTCCCTTGTGATGATGAAAGAGAGAGAGAGAGAGACAAGGAGGAGTGAGAGAAAGAGAGATGGAGTGAGAGAAGAGAGAGGGAGGCAAGTGGAGAAATAAAGACAGGATGCGCAGGGGGAGGGAGTGAAGGAGAGAGAAATGGGAAAGACAGCGAGTGGAGCAATAAAGAAAAGAGAGAGAGTGAATGGAGTGTGAGGGAGGAAAGTGTGTGTGTGAGAGAGTGAGAGAGAGAGAGAGAGACAGAGAGAGAGAGAGAGAGAGGTATGCGACAGCCCCCAGACCGGACTGCGGGGACTGAAGGAGGAGAGTGAATGAATGAATGAGATTCTGATGTTGCTGCGCATTCCCCCCAGGTTCACGTGCTCGCTCCCTTTCTCCTCCCCCCCCCCCCCTCCTCCCCCCTCCCGCTCTCTCCCTCCCTCCCTTCCCTCCCCTCCGTTTGTTTTGTTTAAAATTTAACGAGCCCTGGAATGGCGGAGGCTGCAGCGGGCGTCCGGGGGGGGGTTTGGCTCAGCTCTGTGTCACATGCAGGGGCCATGTGAACACAGTGGCACTGGCAGACAGAGAGAGAGAGAGAGGGGGGGGGGGGGACTAAAGAAAAGGACGAGAGAGAGAAAGAGGGGAAGAGAGAGAGAGAGGGGGGGGGTGGACTAAAGAAAGGGGCGAGAGAGAGAAAGAGAGGAAGAGAGAGAGAGAGAGAGAGAGAGAGAGGGGACCAAAGAAAGGGAAGTCTTTTAAACAGAGGAGCCCACAAACACACACACAGAACAGAGCACAGCAGCGAGGGGGGGGGGGGGGGGGGGGGGGGCGAAAGGAAAAAGAGAGAGCGAAAGGACGAACACGAGAGAGAGGAGCGAGCGAGCGAGCGGGGGGGAGAGGCAGAGAGAGAGCAGCGACAGGTGACTGACTGCCCCCTTCATTCCCATGGTCTGCCTCATTATCCCAGGGGCAACAGCTGAACACAATTAAGCCAGCATGTTAATGACTTTGACCGCTCTGCAATTGGGGGGAATTCCCCCCCGAGCCAGAGACCCACCCCATGCGGATCATCCACAGGGCCTCAAACCAGGGCTTTCAGCCTTGCTTCGTACTTGACAGTAAGACGGTGTCATCCCAGTTCAGGGGATACGGTTTCAAGCAGCGGTAAAAGGGAGACTGCCAATGTAAATCTCCCGGCTCTGGCAGCTCTGTCCTGTCGCTCGTCTTATCTGCAGAGCACAGCCAGGAGGAAGCTTCAATTTATGCTTTACATTGAGCAGACGCTCTTATCCAGACGGACTTACAGCAAGCACAGGGACTTTCCCGCCGAAGCAAGCAGGGTAAAGTGCCTAATGTGTCAACATAAATGTCGACACAGCCGGGGTTTGAACCAGGGACCTTCTGATTACTAGCCCAGCTGATCGCACCACATGGCTCCCCGAGGTGGAAAAAAGATCGACAAAACAACGGACCCTGTTCTTTCACGGCAGAGGCCACAGACACAAGCTGGAGACGTTATCATCCAGTTAGCAATAATGCTAGCCAGCAACAGATGGCGGACATACCAGTTGACGCCGCGCACGTTTTGACCAAATTGAAACTGCATTTGTGTGAGGGGAAAAGATGCTGATCCTTTCAGCAGCGTAGGGAGGTCCAGATCCCCCGGCCCTGTTCTGAGGCGATATTCAAGGCAGCGGAGGCTGGCTGGCTGGCTGGAGACGTGGCGTGTTAACCCAGCAGCGAGGGATGCTGGGACGCCCAGCATGGTGGATGTTGGCTGGCATTAGGACGGGCTGCTGTTGATCAAAGCTGAGCCACCCGCTGACCAAACTCTAATCCTACCCCCTCCCCGCCCGCCCCCAACACCCCCCCCTCACACACACACTCTCTCTCTCCCCACATCATAAGAGCGTGATGCGGAGAGGAAGGGGGGGCTGCGTGTGGGAGGGGGGGGGGTAGTTTGGGATGACAGTGAACCCCCGTTCCTCCTCCACCTCCCAGGCATCTTCCAGGGGGGCCTTCCCCCGAGGGCCGTCCCCTGGGGGCCATCCTCCAGGGGGCCCATTTGAAGTACAGCTGAAAGAGACAGCCTTCTTTCCCCCTGAGGGGCCTCGCAGCCCTCCCTTTCCCCCACCTCCCAGTGAGCCACCTCCTTAAATCCTCTCGCTGGGGAAGAGAAGGCAGGCAGGCAGACAGACAGGAGTGACATATCAGCATGACATTCTTTAGCCCACATTCAGCTGTTTAGTACAGAGATCCACAGCGCCCATCTGCCAATGTACAGGGTCAATTCCTCTGACTGACTGACTGACACACACACACACACACACACACACACTCACGTCCTAAGGTCTCCTGCTGAATGCAAACAGCAGCAGTTTCATTGCTGGACCTTAATCTGAATGGAAGTCTACCTGATAGAGAAGACTATAGAGAAGTATACCGGATAGAGACAAACTCTCTGTAGTGTGAGACACGGGTGACTGTGCCCATCAGCCTGTTTGAGAGAAACGAAACACAAGGAGAGGGAGGGAGGGAGGGAGGGAGACCTGTTTGGGGCGAAAGAGAGAGCGAGAGAAAGACACCGTACGATAAATAGAACATGTCAGATGGTGTGAGGGAGGAGGAGATGGGACGGAGAGGAAAGGCATGAGGGGGGGGGAGAAAAAAAAAGAGACAGATCGAGGGAGATATGGAGGGAGGGAGGTACAGTAAGAGAGAGGGAGAAAGGAGGGGGAGAGATGTCTGCGGAGAGAAAACAGGCCAGTTTCCCTAGCGTAGCCTCTGCAGGCTAACGCCACCATCCTTAAGCCATTTTGACCTTCTCTGGACAGCATGCAGACACACACGCTCGCACGCACACGCTCGCACTCTTCAGCGCCCCTCAGACAGGCGCGCATTCCGTATCTCACACGCCTTCTGACTTTTATATGTAATCATACAGTACTTCCCCAGAGCATACATGAAGTAACATGTTATTTTAGTGCCTCTGAATACCCACACAAACGCACGCGCACGCACACACACAAAAACACATAGAAATCACGGTTGCGCCCTGGAACGTGTGAAATCTGATTAGACAATTACATAATGGCTGACCGATGGGCTGTTGAGAAACGTTGTTAGCAGACAGGAGGGGAGATGGATGCGGAGCCCGGCAGCGGAACAGCTTACGGTCGTCTGAAAACGCTGGAGAATCCAAATCAAACCAATTCCGATTCTGAATTCTGATTCTGAATTCTGATTCCGAATTCTGATTCTGAATTCTGAATTCTGAGATGGATGCGGAGCCCGGCAGCAGAACAAATTACGGTCGTCTGAAAACGCCGTTTCGCGCCACGCTACGAGCCCACGGTGAACCGCCTGGATGACGCACCGTGAGGCAGCGAGCGTCAACGTTGAACCATCTTTTATGACATGTGACGTGTAAAAAGGTCCAAATAGTTCATTACAGCTGAACTACGCGCCAGAACTGCCATGTGTCGCGTTGTTGCCTAGACAACCGGTGGCACAGTCATAAAAGGTGGCGAAGATGAGCAAACTGGGATCTTTCTTCGGCATGTACAAAACATGATCCAGTATAGGGTGCTGAGAGAGCAGAGGGAGGTTAGAGAGAGAGCGGGAGGGAGGTTAGAGAGAAAGAGAGAGAGAGAAAGCAAAAGAGAGGGAGGGAGGTTAGAGAAAGAGAGAGAGGTTAGAGAGAGAGAGAGAGAGAGAGAGAGGGAGGGAGGTTAGAGAAAGAGAGAGAAAGAGAGGGAGGGAGGTTAGAGAGGGAGAGGGGGGGAGGTTTGAGAGAGTGCAAGAGAGAGGGGGGAGGTTGGAGTAGAGAGAGAGAGAGAGAGAGAGAGAGAGAGAGAGAGAGAGAGTAAGAGAGAGGGAGGTTATAGAGAGATGTTAGACAGAGTGAGAGAGGAAGAAAGCGAGAGAAGGAGAGCGAGGGAGGTTAGAGAGAGAGAGAGAGAGAGAGAGAGAGAGAGAGAGAGAGAGAGAGAGAGAGAGAGAGAGAGAGAGAGAGAGAGAGAGACCATAGAAAGGCAGTAAACGACGAGTCTTGATGTACTTCTGGCAGCCTCAGAGAGCTGTGAGCTTCATTAAGCCTTTAAACCCTGGCGAGTCCTCCAGGTTATCACGTCACCACGTCATACCTCCACGCAGGGCCAGCTGGAAAGATCCGGACCTGCACACAGCCGCTTCGGAAGGCTTCACAGACACACCAAATCCACTTCAGGGCAATCTAACGCTTAGTGATATGAGAGACTTGAAAAACATAACACACATCATGTGACGTATCAATGCTGGAACTGTGCTTTCTTTATACTGTATCTTCTTACATATCTCCTATCTTAACCAGTGAGGGCAAGGAAAGACACTGAGTGAGGAGCGACTATATGCTCAACTGTACATGAGTGAATTATCTTTCTGTATGTGTAATTATATATGTATGGGAGTCGGGTGGCTCAGCAGGTTAATGCGTTGGCCTCATGATCGGAAGGTTGTGAGTTTGATTCCCGGCTGTGGCTGTGTGACGTCGTGTCTTTGGGGAAGGCACTTCACCCTACTTGCCGTTAGTGGCTTTGGATATGTCTCCTAAATCCTGTTTACAACAGGGCCTTCAAAAAGGCCCATTCCACCAGCTTCTTTGTCATGTGTTGAACATGCGTTAGACGCCCAGCATGCCTGTCATGCCAGAATTTCCCTGGAGACAGGCCCCAAACACATGGAAGGAGACGAGCCCCAGACACAGGGAAGGAGACAGGCCCCAAACACAGGGAAGGAGACAGGCCCCAAACACATGGAAGGAGACGAGCCCCAGACACAGGGAAGGAGACAGGCCCCAAACACAGGGAAGGAGACAGGCCCCAGACACAGGGAAGGAGACAGGCCCCAAACACATGGAAGAAGACAGGCCCCAGACACATGGAAGAAGACAGGCCCCAGACACATGGAAGAAGACAGGCCCCAAACACATGGAAGGAGACAGGCCTCAGACACATGGAAGGAAACAGGCCCCAAACACAGGGAAGGAGACAGGCCCCAGACACAGGGAAGAAGACAGGCCCCAGACACAGGGAAGGAGACAGGCCCCAGACACAGGGAAGGAGACAGGCCCCAGACACATGGAAGAAGACAGGCCTCATACACATGGAAGGAGACAGGCCCCAAACACAGGGAACGAGACAGGCCCCAGACACATGGAAGAAGACAGGCCTCATACACAGGGAAGGAGACAGGCCCCAAACACAGGGAAGGAGACAGGCCCCAGACACATGGAAGGAGACAGGCCCCAGACACATAGAGGGAGAGGATAAAAAGCTTCCGTTCAGTGATGAGGGGCACACTGAAGGATAGAAAATAGGCTCCTCTGACAGTGATATCTCACCTAGCTGGGAGTTTATCTGTGGAGGGGCGAGTGGAGACTGCACAGTAAATACAGCTGCAATTTGTGACTTCTCATCTAGGTCTGGCAAATTCCTTCTTCTGAACTTCTGTATTAGGATGTATTGAATATTTATGCCGAAACTCAGTAGCATGAATTAAAGTGCATAACTTGGTCCAAACTGGATGTTAAGGAGTAGGCTAATGAAAATGAATAATTCACAGGGTGCTGCTTTAGTTTGATGAAGCACTCCCAAGTTCCCAGCCTTGTGGGGAACTCTGTACCAAGCCCGGACCGCTGTTCTGTCTGAAGGCTTTGACACACACACCACACGCGCACACACACGCACACGTCAAAGCTCCTGGTGGGAAGTCGGTTCCATGCCAGGCAGGAGGTAGGATCATTATGCCTGGTGAGAGTCTTCAGTCCTGGATGAATGGTAGTGGGCAGGGTGGGGGTCAGAGTGGAGTTGGGTAGGGTCAAAGACCCAGGCATCCTCAGTCTGGTCTCAACTTGCTGAGGGTCCAAAACTTTTTCCCCACTTTCAATATAAACACACAACTGCTTATGATTGTCTTGTTATACTCATCTCTTAAATATCAAAATGTACTCAAGACCCCATTTTTGTGGTACTTACATCTGATAGGCTACAGGACAGCGCCAGAACCTGGGTTTGCTGTTGGCTGCTGTGACAGGGGGCAGTTCTGACAGACCTACTCATCGGTCTGTCAAAGAGCACAGTGGTCCTATGACCTGCCAGCGCTGGCACGCTTTCCAGTGTATGAACACGTGACAGAGTTTGTGTGCAAGTGTGTGTGTGTGGCAGGCTTGGAGGAGGTCTGGTTTCCAGAACGTTGTCACTATGCACCTGGTTCTTGACGTTAACATTAGGAGCTAGTTCTACAGGGGTCACACACTAAGGCAGTGGTCTTCAACCCTGGTCCTCAGGACCCACTGTCCTGCATGTTTTGGATGTTTCCCCCTTCCCACACATCTGATTCTAATGCATGATCGTTTACCAGGATTCTTCAGAGCTAGATAACGACCCATGCATTAGAATCAGGTCTGTTGGAGCAGCGAAACATCTAAAACATGCAGGACAGTGGGTCCTGAGGACCAGGGTTGAAGACCACTGCACTAAGGGATTATATACTTCCTGTAAAGAGGAAGTACAGTATAATAGAGGTGGCACAGATACGTGTACTGCACACACGCCCACACACACGCACACAACAAACACACACACGGTTCCCAGTGTCATAAAGGTGTCCAGTAGAGGCAGCTGTGCTAGCAGCCTGGTCGGCTAAGGCTCTAGTTCTCACTTTCTGTCTCCACGGGAACGGGCCCGTCCGTCACAGCCACTTGAACGTGACTGGCTCTGTAACCCCGCCCCCACTGCCCCCCTCGTCCTCCTCCTCCATGTCTTCATCCTCCCTCCCCGGCCACTTCCTCCTTGACAGACATGCTTGACATTCTGGAGGAGCCAGCGTACATTCCTCACATGCCTTTGTTGGAAAGAGCGTAGAGAAAGAGGGGGGGCAGTGGGGGTGGGGTTACAGAGCCAGTGGGTGAGGGGGTGGGTGAGAGAGAGTGAGAGAGAGAGAGAGAGAGAGAGAGAGAGAGAGAGAGAGAGAGGAAGAGAAGGAAGGAGAAGAGAGATTGGTGGGAGAGAGCAAGCAAGCAAGGGAGTAGAGCGAGAGAGAGTGGAGAAAGTGGAGGAAGAGAGAGAAGAGAGAGAGACAAATAGTGAGGCGGAGAGGGAAAGGGAGGGAACGAGCAGAGGAAGGGGGGGGGGGGGGGGAGACAAGGAAACCTGGTGTGATGAGGAGAGGAGAGAAGAGGTAGTTGTGGCTAGCTGGCTAGGGAGGGCTCAGGTGACCGGAGTTAAGCTTGCTCACATGGGGCCAGGAGGCGTTGGCGTCCGGGCAACATCAAAGCCCAGCCTCAGCTGACTGAACACGCCACACAGGCCTGTGGAACAGCGTTAACACACAGCCAAGCGCACAGCCAAGAGCTAACCCCAACCCCCCCGCTCATTCAGTTTATCATGCCAACCCATCGAGATGAGAGAACGCGCTCTGCCTTTCCCGAGACACAAAAGGTCCGAGGGGGGTGCGTGCGACCGTGAAGATGAAAGGGGACAATACCAACTTGTCGCTAAGGCCGCAGGTTTCACTGTGTCATGACCCCCCACCCCCCCCCCCCCACAGTGCCCCAGGGGGGGCTGAGGGGGTGTGTGACAACACTTCGGTCCCTCTGACCCCCACGGAAGAAAAAACCCAGCACCTCCACGTTTGTTAACCCCCTGACCCCTCCTGGGAGACCCCTTGTACACAGACAGAGACCAACAGTGTTTTACTAATCATCTCCAGTCCCCCCTCGCAGCAGAGGTGGGGGGGTGGGTGGAGAAAAGGGGGGAGGAGGGGGGGGTAGGAGGGGGGGTAGGGGGCCATGAAAGCGCTTCCTGAGCTCTGCTCGGGCACGCCAACCCCGGCTTGGCAGCTAGACAGCTGGTGTGACAGTAGCGGCGAACGGTGCCAAAGGGATGGGTGCTCTGCGCCGCATCTAAATGGCCCGAATTCACCAGCTCCACAGAGCCAGGGTTTATACCCCCCTCCCCCCACCCCTACCCTCCCAGCACCCTCCGCCCACATGGCCATTCAGGCCTTTTCACTGGGGGGCGGGAATGGGGCAAAAAGAGGAACGGGGCCCGTGTCATGCGAGTCCGCGGGAGCTGAGCGTGCTGCGATCGTCCCGCAAAGATGGGTGGAGGGTTGGGGGGGGGGGGGTGGGGTGGGGGTCGAAAATAAACTACAACTTCCAAAATGCAAAGGATGTCCCCATCTCTGGCAGGGCACCTCTCCTGAGCGCCCCAAACCCCCTGCATCACACACACACACACACACACACACACACAACCCTGCCAAATCCCATTCACGCTGTCACCACAGTCAACTGTCTGTTGCAGGCCTCCACATGTCGTGAATCAGGTGGGAGCGTCCATTTGATTCCCGCTTACCTGGCCCGTACAGGTGCATATTATGACTCTTCTATATTTGTTCTGGGATGCTACTATTCTGTGTCAGTCAGAGCTCATGGCTAATGACTTCAGGAAGGCATGAATAAGCTAAGATTCTACGTTTAGATTCACCCTATCCTAGTACACCGAGACCTGCCTCTGATTACCACACACATGACTGTGCTGGACGAAGTTGACCCCAAAAAAGTGACTCATTACCTGCATAGAAGCGCAGCAGGGAGCCGATCTCCGTGTTCATTCCCTCCTCTTGCACGCGCCATGGATCCTTAAATCCAAGTTTGAAGAGGAAGTCGTTTTGGATCTGAAGAGGCCTTTCTTCCTGCCCCAGCCTCCGGACAGCCTCGCCGTGCAGCTGGACGTAAAGTTTGGGACAGGAGTCGCTCGAGTCGGCACCCTGCTCAGGTGTGGAGGCGCTTTGGGCGGCACCTTGGCGACTCTCAGGGTCTTGAATTTCGGCATCTGCCAAACAGGCTCTGGACAATGAACCTGCCCTTCTGCCGGATGGCAGACTGCCCAGATCGAGAGGATCCAGTCTGTTACCTGCCCCCTGCTCGTCATCAGTCAGGCCGTTTAAATGCCCAACGTTGCGGAGATTGTAGTTGGCAGAGTTGATCCCGTTGGGAAGATGTGACGGGATGGGGTCGACGCTCGCTCCATCAAGCTCCAGTTCATCTGAGGAGCTCCCGTACGTGTCGAGGCCCTCCGTGACGCTGTCAAACGTGGGGCTGAGTATGGACGCGTCAGTGCCCAGGATCATGTCATCGCTGAGGGAGTCCCGGTGCTCACTCAGCCTGGCCCCGGAGCTCAGATCATCGAACGCACTGCTCTCCACATCCGAACCGGAATTCAACCCGTAGCTGTCCGCTCCGTTCAACCGCTGATCCGAATCGTCGTCATTCGGCGTGTCCACGTTGGAATTCAAATTCAGATCCGACAGCGAACACGTTATATGATCCTGGGACTCAGAGTCTGGAGTAAAAAGTTTTGCATCAATATCCTGTTGCGTTTGCCTCCCGTTGTCGTTTTCCATAAGCAACAGCCTCAGGCTGTCACCAGCCTGGTCTGATAGGCCGCCGCGGAGTTCCGTCGTTCCCAAAGAATTCGGATGGTTGCATTTCATACTACCATCTTCATTCTTGCATTGATTCGCATTACATGCGTATTTGCCGTTACAGTTTCCGTTCTGATCGGTCTTGGTGTGATCTTTAGAAAAAATGCGCAACACAGAGTACGACTTACCGCAGAGTTTGCTCAGACGGAGCGCCATCTCGCCGGCTGTGGTGTCCGTCGTGCAAAGCACCGGCCGGGGATACGAAGGCGTGAGTCTGTCGTGAACATGGATAGATCCTCGGTACAGATCCGCTCGCACCCATTCTCTGTCCGAGGGCTGCAACTGCATGTTCTGTCGATGTCTCAACAAAGTCTTCCGATCCAGACTTTGAGTGTGTAAAGAGGCAGAGGAGAGGGCCGTGTTCATCTTGGTGACAGCTGGGGTGGTTGCGGTCGTGGTGGAGAGGTTTCGCTTCAACCTCCTCCGTCTCAACAGGAGCGAGTTGGAGTTGGTCGATGAGCTCCGGCCATTTGCGGACGTCGTCCCGATCCTTTTATTCAAAGGGTTCGACACCCCGGCGGCGGCGCCGGTTTCGGAGGGGTCATCCCCATTCCTCGCGTTCGCACGGGAAGCTGACAAACGTCCACCGCCATCATCCACCGGGTTCCCCTGCGCGACAGGCGGCTGTCCGCCGGATCTCTTGAACTTCGTCGCACTTCCATCTGCCAATCCATCCTCTGTCCGCCGCGCACTTTCCATCTTGGCAAATGAAAAGTCCGCTAGATCGCGGTGCGCACTTGGCTTAACATCGACCCTCTACATTTAAAAAAACTTGCTCAAATTAAAAAAAAACAATCGCCCACGTTAAATGTCCGCCGACTGGGCGGTGTAGGCTACTTCCAGCACTACTCACTTATTTGCCTTCGTGTTCCAGTCGGAAGATCCTCTGTGCCTGAAAACATTTGACCGAAATCCGCGGAATAGAGGCTCTCATGGAGATCAGTGCAAGGGCGGAGACGTGACTGTAACGTCTCATTTCCCCAGAAATACTATGGTGGAATATGAAATGACCCTACGTCTTACTCAAATACTTGTTCATATATATTCATGAGGCGACACAAGATGGGGGCGCTGTCAACAACGCTAGGCTTTATGGGAAATGTGTTTTCGATCCAAAACACGACACGTCCTTTCCCCTTTTAAATGATTAACTAAAGAAATACATTTCCCGACCACTAGTCAGTCAGACAGCCGACAGGAAGAGGCAAGGTTCAGACTTGTGCCGCGCCTCTCTAAACCATCACATTGAACCTGTGTGATGGCTTAGAATAAATAAAATAATACAATAAAAATGTAAATATAGCATATGTTCATTGTAGCCTACTCAATGCAAGTCTTTATCCGTTTGACTTTAATATATATTATAATTGGTTTCCTATACGTAACAATTGCAAAGCGGTCAAATACTTGATGTCGGCCAATAGAAAAAAAGCTTTGGAGGTTTCTTCCGGAAAGTCGGCACGTTGAAAATGAAGGGCGCAGTGGCATCTAGTGGTTAGGTAAAATTATAGCAGCCATTTAACCTGCCTGAATTAGACGTATTTTATTGGTAGTCTCGGACGGTATCCATATTTTTCTCGAAAATACGACACTAAGGATACTTCTGTTTGTTTGATCTGAGCAATCACTATCTGGAAGCCGTGCATCAGGTGGCACGACACCTGTCGCTCCCTGCCAGAATTCCACTGTCCTGTGCATGAAGCCGCACACACACTTTTTCCGATATTGACATGCGTGTAGTTGCGTTCCGAATCGATTTTTATTCCGTTTTAACATACCGTTTCAAAAAAGCTTTACCTTGGGAAAAAAAGCATCTTTTAAAACTCGGACACCCCCCAAATATACCACCTATGCGGGTAGGTGGACAATCTGGATGGAAACTAACTGGCCTACAGACAGTATATAGGGCCAGTAGCGTGTGAACTGGTATTCGTAATACGCTTTTTCACAACTAGACACATTTATAATGAAGCAGCACTGGCATTTCTTTGAATATGTTCTTATTATAGTTGACAGATCCCACAAATTCGTCTTAATGTTTATCCAAAATCGCAGGTTGGCTGTAACTGCTGCCTCAGATAGATCCATCAGTGTTGTGCTCAGATCAGATCAAGTAATCAGAAGGTACCTGGTTCAAACCCTGCCAGTGTCAATATGATGTTGTCTACTTGGGAAAGGCACTTCACCCTACTTGCCTCAGGGGGGAATGTCCATGTACAGGTCCGTCTAAAAATATTACCATATTGTCATCAAGTTCATTATTTTCTGTAATGTACTGATAAACATTAGACTTTCATGTATTTTAGATTCATTACACACAACTGAAGTATTTCAAGCCATTTATTGTTTTAATATTGATGATTTTGGCACAAAAAAAAGGTTAAAAAAAAATCCCTATCTCAAAATATTAGCATATCATGAAAAGGTACTCTAAACGAGCTATTAACCTAATCATCTGAATCAACTAATTAACTCGAAACACCTGCAAATGATTCCTGACACTTTTAAAAACTCCCAGCCTTGTTCATTACTCAAAACCGCAATCATGGGTAAGACTGCTGACCTGACTGCTGTCCAGAAGGCCATCATTGACACCCTCAAGCAAGAGGGTAAGACGCAGAAATACATTTCTCAGCAAATAGGCTGTTCCCAGAGTGCTGTATCAAAGCACCTCAGTGGGAAGTCTGTGGGAAGGAAAAAGTGTGGCAGAAAACGCTGCACAACCAGAAGAGGTGACCGGGCCCTGAGGAAGACTGTGGAGAAGGACCGATTCCAGACCTTGGAGGACCTGCAGAAGCAGTGGACTGAGTCTGGAGTAGAAACATCCAGAGCCACTGTGCACAGGCATGTGCAGGAAATGGGCTACAGGTGCCGCATTCCCCAGATCAAGCCACTTTTGAACAAGAAACAGCGGCAGAAGTACATGACCTGGGCTACAGAGAAGCAGCACTGGACTGTTGCTCAGTGGTCCGAAGTACTTTTTTCGGATTACTGTATTTTCCGGACTATAGAGCGCACCTAAATATATGCCGCGCCACCTAAAATTGAAAATAAATATATATTTTGTCACATGAACCGCACTGGACTATAAGCCGCAGATATCCAGGTTGAGAAATAAGATATTTACATAGAAAGCTTTTGTACTATAAGTGTTTATTCGTATACCTGAAATGATTGTTTCTGAACAGTGCCCTTAACGCGGCAGTAAAAGTGCCGATCGAACAAAACAAAAACGTTTTTCGATGGTTTAATTCATCTTCCTCCTGTGCACTAAAGCCAAGTTGCTTTATTTTCCTTCCTTCTGCCTACTGAAACCACTGAAGACAAAACCACTGTCACTTTTTCTTTCTCTTATTGGTTTCTCACGTGTTTCATAATCTGTACACCCACTATGCTTGGGGACTGTAAGTGTAACCCTGCTATAATCAGTGACCGATACTCTTTTGTAATGCTCTCTCTTGTAAGTTGCTTTGGATACAAGCGTCTGCTAAATGAATAAATGTAAATGTAATGCGCAACTGCGCAACTGTTAAAGTCGGTTCATTCTCCCTTGCGCTGAAGCCACAAGTCACTTATTCATCTTCCTGAGGACTGAAGAAAAATTCATAGAAAAGCCGCATCTCTGTATTTAGCCGCATGGTTCAAAACATGGGGAAAAAGTAGCGGCTTATAGTCCGGAAAATACGGTAACCAATCGATCCATACATAAGGCGCTCCGTATTATAAGGCGCACTGTCGTTTTTTGAGAAAATTAAAGGCTTTTAAGTGCGCCTTATAGTGCAGAAAATACGGTAAACCAAATTCTGCATGTCATTCGGAAATTGAGGTGCCAGAGTCTGGAGGAAGACTGGGGAGAAGGAAATTCCAAAATGCCTGAAGTCCAGTGTCAAGTACCCACAGTCAGTGATGGTCTGGGGTGCCATGTCAGCTGCTGGTGGTGGTCCACTGTGTTTTATCAAGGGCAGGGTCAATGCAGCTACCTATCAGGAGATTTTGGAGCACTTCATGCTTCCATCTGCTGAAAAGCTTTATGGAGATGAAGATTTCATTTTTCAGCATGACCTGGCACCTGCTCACAGTGCCAAAACCACTTGTAAATGGTTTACTGACCATGGTATTACTGTGCTCAATTGGCCTGCCAATTCTCCTGACCTGAACCCCATAGAGAATCTGTGGGATATTGTGAAGAGGAAGTTGAGAGTCACCAGACCCAACACTGTGGATGAGCTTAAGGCCGCTATGAAGCATCCTGGGCCTCCATAACACCTCAGCAATGCCACAGGCTGATTGCCTCCATGCCACGCTGGTTTGAAGCAGTCATTTCTGTAAAAGGATTCCCGACCAAGTATTGAGTGCATAACTGAACATAATTATTTGAAGGTTGACATTTTTTGTATTAAAAACACTTTTATTTTATTGGTTAAATATGCAAATTAATGTAAAAAGGCCCTGGACCTGAGATTTCCCTCTTGGTCCGATCAGATAAATCAAAATGAGTAGAGGGAAGAAAAGAGTCAATCAGGGGCTTGATAGAAAGCTTTGCAGCTCTAATTTCAATAAAATAAACATTTGAATGCGCACTTGCCCAAATGTGCATTTCGCTGGTTTACAGACAATTCGAGACAGTCCTCGCGTTTGTCTGGGATTGTTTTACTGCCTTTTTACTCTGTGACTGTATGATATAATTTTTAATATTTTTATCATTATTGTAAAGCGCTTTGTGACCGCTTCTTGTCTGTGAAAGGGGCTATATAAATAAACGTTACTTACTTACTTAGTTACAATTTACCGCACCAACCTCCAGCCTGTTCCCAACCATGCTGTTAGTCAGAATGAATGAGTCATGCGTTGAGCCAGGCCCACCCCAAGTCACCAACCCTATAAGACCTGCAAAGGCACTGTATCCCATTCACCTCATTAGGATTCCTCCTCAAGTCAATGGCAGCCCTTAGATCACAGCAGTAAAAAGAGATTTTTGGCATGGTGAAACAGCTAAACATTATTAACTACCACAACTATTTTGGTCCACTTGAGACCAAAGGGGGCGCTACAGGCCACGCCCCAATTTGACCATTTGTGTCCTTGCCATGCCATTTGTACTCTTTTTGTCCTAGAATCCTGAAATTCATTCCATGTGCCTCATTCCTCATGACAAACAAAACTGCCTCAACAACTCATAATGGCAAATCTTTCGATTTTTCTGTACATTATACATTTATGAAACGTGTTTTTTCGCTACTCCTTCTACAATTCTTATCCAAACTTCCCCATGTTTGGTTGGCAACATCTTCAGACCAAGCCTCACAAAAGTTATAAAAATATTTTGGATATTCCAAACCGTCTGTCCGCTACAGCCATGTAAAATCAGCAATAACACAACTAAACAGGAAGTTCGTCTTATGATTCCTATGAAAGTCAACAAATCTTTGAGAAATCAACGCCAAACTTGATATGCCACCAACGACACACTACAATATATACAACCCGATCCAATAGCTAAGTTCATATCTTTCAAAATGATTTAAATAAAGGAATTCTAATTTATCGCTAAGGCTAATTTAATGCTTTATACAAGTGCCAAGCAAAAACAGATTTTCCAAATCAACCACAAGTTCATATGTAGATTCTTGACAATGTGTTGTATACAAATCTGAGAAGTTGAATGTAAGATGAAAAGTAGATTAATGATGTGTATTTGAAATATGACTGCTTGGCTAAAGGCTAAGGCTGTCTTGCAAATCCTCTCTCTGTCCTGCCAGACCCAGTGGGTCCAAAAAAACTCACACACACAAGACAAGAATGTGGGCTGAGTAAGCCCCCACCTTCACCTTGCTATTGGCTGTTGGATGGATTATGACACTGGTAGTTGTCTTGTATCTCAGCAAATCTTTGACAGTCACACCAAACTTGCAGGGTGCACTTTGCATTACAAGACAATTAAATTATTCTTGTAAAGTGGAAGTATATGGCAGCTCTTGGACCAAATGAGTAAAAAGTTGAGATTTTTGGCATGGTGTAACATCACAAGATTTTGAACTACCACACTCAGTTTGGTCCATGTGAGACCAATTTGTATCCCTTTTGTTGTAGAGTCCTGAAATTCATTACAGATTCCTCATTTGTCACGATGAAGAATAATGTCTCAACAACTCATAATGACAAGCCCTTAGATTTCTCTGTAGAATATAGACTTAGGAAACATTTTTCTTCGCTTCTACTCCTACAACTTTTGTCCAATCTTCCCCAGGATTGGCAGTTGTCATCGTCAGATGATCAACCGTTACAAAAGTTATCAATAGGATTTTTGATGTTCACAATCCTTTCAATCAATCAATCAATCAATTTATTATTTAAAGTGCAAAATCACCATGGTGTTTGTCCGTTACAGCACAGGGGGCACTACAGTCTTGGATGTAATCACACCAAACTTGCAGATTGCATTTTGAATTACATATCAATTTCATAAATTGTTCCAGGAGGAATCCACCATCGCTGCTTGCAGCTATATTTACTGATTTGTTTGTACTGTATGTGACATGTTATGCACTTGTCTTCCCTTCGCTGAGGAAGTGGTTCTAAGGAGCAGATACGTCAATACCTTTTTAGAGACATATTCTAGAGATATTCTAGCTGGAAATGCCCCCCCCCCCCCCCCCCCCCCCCCCAAAAAAAGTGCAGCTTTAAAATAAACGTTATGTTTCTTTTCAGAATAGTTTATATATGTAAATTATCAATATTTTGCTTAGTCATTAAAGTGTGTCCCAGGACCTCAGGTTCTTTATTTGAAATAATCTAAGAATCATTAACAGTGATATTCGTGATACACATTTTTTGTCAAATTAAATCAAAAGCTGGTCTTTGGTCTTTTACGCTGTTTGAGTTTATCCATTTCCTTTGCTGCCCACCCCAGCAATGGAGGATCCTCCCCCAGGACGAAAACCTCCCTTGGATCCCTTGGATCCTCCCCCGGAGCCCTTCAAACCACCAGAGCCCTTTCCAGCCTTACTCCTTCTCATCCTAATCTTGTGCTGCAGTCAGGAACACAAAAGCAAAGATAGCCAGAAAGGAAGACATTTCAGTCAAAGGGAATCATTCAACTCTGTACACTATTGCCCTATATCAGTACACGTTTGAGATTCATGCTATTTACCGTATTTTTCACACTATAGGGCGCACTTAAAAGCCTTTAATTTTCTCAAAAAATGACAGTGCGCCGCCTTATAATCCGAAGCACCGTATATATGGATTCATTCTGGTTTTGTTTACTGACCTATAAGCGATTTTGTGTGGTACAAGGCACTCACGGCGCTCATTCAAAATGTTTTAGTATGACTTTGGTAAACTACAAAGCAGCACCGCTTGCAGCATTACGGCTACGATAGCCAGGAGCGTCCGCGTCGCGGACTGACTTATATGACTTTTTTTCCGTTTAATGCGCCTTATAGTCCAGTGCTCTTTATATATGAAAAAAGATTGAAAATGGACCATTAATTTACAGTGCGCCTTATAATCGAGTGCGCCCTATAGTGCAAAAAATACGGTAATTGTAACTTTTCAACCAAATGCTCATGTGGTTCTTCCCTTTGGCACATGTTTGGTTTCCCATGATATATGTTTCATAATCTGACTGTTAGGATCAGTGACCGATGCTCTTTTGTAAAACTCGCTCTTGGAAGTCGCTTTGGAAAAAAGCGTCTGCTAAATGAATAAATGTAACTCTGAAATGTAAAACATTTATAAACAGATTTTAGACCTACCTTTAAAGCGTCCTCTTTCTCTATGGGCTGACAAACCATTTTGGACGTGTCAATTTTGCTCGCATCCTGGTCGGAATGGCTGACTACTAGGTTGCAAAACAAGATTTGCTGCAATGAGGAATTCACGGATTAGTCATAAACAGCAGAAGATTCTCTCTTGATATGCTGATATCAGTTTACTGAGTTTACATTTTTTTTCTTGTCTCGAGAAGTTGTTCTTACCCCATTCTGCTTCAGAGGGCAAGGCAAGCCTTGCTGTTTCTGAGGCCCATTGCACACAGTCTCCCTTGCAACGAAACTCAGGCTTTTTGCTGCAGAGCTCAACTGGGAAAACAACAACAACAAAATGACTGAATGACTGAAGTTTGGACGATCATCAAAAAACATTTTTATAGTTGCATAAGATGTTTTGTGAGAGCCAAATCTGTCATTGTACTCACAGTGTCCACTTGGAGATCGTCTATAAGTGGGTGAAAATTGCGTCCTTCAACATCTCCACTGGCGAACAGGCCTGACAAGATGTCCTGGTAGCTGGGCTCAGATGAGATCTGAGCCCTCACCAGCAGAGCAGCCACTGATAGAAGCAAGCAGGCTTGAATCTGAGTCTTCATTGTGAGCTGTGGTCTGAATCCAGCACTGAAAGGCTCCACACTCTTATACACTCCTCCCACTGGAAAAAAGCCCAGAGTTGAGCAAGAATTCCGGGAAAACGTGTGCTTGGGGAACACCGTGGCTGATATCCAGGGTTATAAATTCAAACTTCGAACAACTTCTACTGTTTCACAACCAAACCTCTAATCACAATACCGGCACTGCAGCAAAGATTAATTTTCAGTTTGACTTGAATGTATGTTATAATTGGTTCTATAACAATTGTCGCTTTGGATAAAAGCGTCTGCTAAATGAATAAACGTAAATGTAAATTGCAAAGCTGTCAGATACTTTATGTCGGCAAATAGAAAAAAATCTTTGGAGGTTTCTTCCGGAAGGTCGACACAATGAAAATTAAGAGCACAGTGGCATCTAGTGGTTAGGTAAAATTATAGCAACCATTTAAACTGCCTGTTGTGTTCGTTTCTTGTTCATTTCTTTTAGGGGCTGCAGGGAGAGGTCATTCTCCAAATTAGGAATATTATGCATACTGAGGACATCAATGTGCGAGGACAGACTGAGCAATTTGACTTTAATGTCAATAGAGCATGAGATACTGTGCCAGCTGGACTTTGAAGAGCTCATTGATTAGTTTGCATTGAGAAAGAGCAGAAAAATATATCGCTTATATATTAATATATATAAAAGTTAACAGCTTAAAAGTTAACATTATGTCTCTTTTTGGAATAGTTCATATATGTAAATTATCTATATTTTGTTTATTCATTAAAGTGTGTCCCAGGACGTCATGTTCTTGATTTGAAATAAAACAATCTAACAATCATTCACAGTGATATTCTTTATTAGCATGATACATTTTCAGTAAAATTCAGCAGAAAGATTTACATAGAATTTCAACAAAGGAAAAGCTGGTCTTTGGTTGTAGGTGTCTTCTATGCTGTTTGAGTTCCTCCATTTCCTCTGTTGCCCCCCCCACCAATGGAGGATCCTCCCCCAGGACGAGAACCTCCCTGGGATCCTCCCCTGGAGCCACCAGAGCCCTTTCCAGCCTTACTCCTTCTCATCCTGATCTTGTGCTGCAGTCAGGAACACAAAAGCAAAGATAGCCAGAAGGGAAGACATTTCAGTCAAAGGGAATCCAGTTCAACTCTGTACACTATTGCCCTATTTCAGTACACAATTGCACGTTTGAGATTCATGCTATGTAATTGAAATTTGTTTAACCAAATGCTCATGTGGTTCTTCCCTTTGGCACATGTTTGGTTTCCCATGATATATGTTTCATAATCTGACTGTTAGGATCAGTGACCGATGCTCTTTTGTAAAGCTCTCTCTTGGGAGTCGCTTTGGATAAAAGCGTCTGCTAAATTAATAAATGTAAATGTAACTCTGAATTGTAAAAAATAAATAAACAGATTTTAGACCTACCTTTAAAGCGTCCTCTTTCTCCATGGGCTGACAAACCATTTTGGACGTGTCAATTTTGCTCACATCCTGGTCGGAATGGCTGACTACTAGGTTGCATGACAAGATTTGCTGCAATGAGGAATTCACGGATTAGTCATAAACAGCAGAAGATTCTCTCTTGATATGCTGATATCAGTTTACTGAGTTTACATTTTTTTTCTTTTGTCTCAAGAAGTTGTTCTTACCCCATTCTGCTTCAGAGGGCAAGGCAAGCCTTGCTGTTTCTGAGGCCCATTGCACACAGTCTCCCTTGCAACGAAACTCAGGCTTTTTGCTGCAGAGCTCAACTGGGAAAACAACAACAAAATGACTGAATGACTGAAGTTTGGACGATCATCAAAAAAAATTTTTATAGTTGCATAAGATGTTTTGTGAGAGCCAAATCTGTCATTGTACTCACAGTGTCCACTTGGAGATCATCTATAAGTGGGTGAAAATTGCGTCCTTCAACATCTCCACTGGCGAACAGGCCTGACAAGATGTCCTGGTAGCTGGGTTCAGATGAGATCTGAGCCCTCACCAGCAGAGCAGCCACTGATAGAAGCAAGCAGGCTTGAATCTGAGTCTTCATTGTGAGCTGTGGTCTGAATCCAGCACTGAAAGGCTCCACACTCTTATACACTCCTCCCACTGGAAAAAAGCCCAGAGTTGAGCAAGAATTCCGGTAAACGTTTGCTGGGTGCACACCGTGGCTGATATCCAGGGTTATAAGTTCAAACAACTTCTACTGTTTCACAACCAAAACCTGTAATCGCGATACCGGCACTGCAAAGATTTATTTAGCCTGCTTTCAGTATTATATATATGTCAAACTGCCTTTAGGGACAGCTGTTCCAGATTGTTCTCCCTAAACTGGAGAATTACCGTAAAAGAGAAACAGCACTTTGGAGCTATCGTTCTACATGTTGCTCAATCACGGGCAGCCCAAGCGGATAGACCTTGACTGTAACTCTGGCACTGGCTTGTGTGTGAGTGATGTTTTTTAAGTAAAAAAATATATTACTGAGGAAACAGTAACAGTGCTGCTCTCCTCCCCACAAATTTTTCACAAGTTTCTATTTCCAGTCTAATTTGTGTCCAGTTCAACTTGAAATCAAACGTGGTTCTTAAGAGTTTATGCTGCTGAAGCGTCATCTGATGTTCCGTAATCAGACGAGGAGAAGGTCTTAGGAGATCAAGAATTCACAGAACAATGCTTTACCATTACCTGCATACACAAGAACAACCTACTTGTCTTCATATAACTGACCTTCCGAGCTGTAAACAGGACTGCCCCAAGCTATATCAACTCTCTCCTTCGGCCCTATACCCTCGCCCGCCACCTATGGTTGTCTGCTGACAACCGTCTAGTGGTACCCCCCCTCAAGAGCACCAGAGCCCAACACAAACTCTTCCAGTGCCTGGCTCCCCAATGGTGGAATCAACTCCCCACCTCCATCAGAAGACTGCCTCCTCACCTTCAAAAGAAGGCTTAAAACTCACATATTCTGAGAATGTAATGGCATTTATTAATAGTATTGTACTTAACATAATCTAATGTTGTTCAGAACTACTTGTGGGTCCCCATATGGTGACTCACCAGTGTTGTTGTTTTCTTGCTTTATTGTTCGCAATTGTCGTGTTGTGCTTTTATATCTCTTCCCACTGTGTTCGGGGTCTATCACGTTGCTATGCTCAGTGACCGATGCTCTTTGTAAAAGCTCTCTCTTGTAAGTCGCTTTGGATAAAAGTGTCTGCTAAATGAATAAATGTGTAAATGTAATGTAGAAATGAGGAAGACCAATGAGGCATGGCAGCTGTCATCTGAAAGAGCAGACCTGTCAGTTGACCCAAAAGATGAAGGTGGGTTGGATCAAGTATACAGCTGTTCAATGATCATCAGAATTGATAGGCTTTGCTTCTGTAGTGTTAGTTGCGAGGGGCAGTAGGAAATATTGAACATGTAGTACAGCAGAAGGTCACTAGAGCCATAAATACAGTAATCCCTCGCTATATCACGGTTCACTTTTCACGGTTTCGCTACTTCGCGTTTTTTTAAATCGTGCATTGTGTTCTGCATTCTGATTGGCTGAACAGTCTCTCTGCTTCTTCTCTACCTGTGCGTCAATAACGTTGCGGTTTACTGCAATACTGTATGCACTGTACATGCGCAAAACAGAAAGAAATGTTGAGTGTGCGTGACTCTGGCCCGGGACTCCCCGCCATACATCTCTGACACTGTTGGGTAATTTTCAGAATATGACTTCTACCATTGCTTAGGTATGTGACAGATCGAGCTTTCAACAGGTGTTCATATGCTGATGCACTAGCAATTAGCGTAAGACCTAATTTCAGCATTGGTCGCTAATGTTAGCAAACAGCATATATTTACAGCTAGTTGGAATGTCAGTTGTAAATCCTGACTGATAAGCACATGAATACCTAAGCCCAAATATGATAGCATGCTAGCGAAAGAGTTGAAAAAAATGTTCGCTTACCTCAGACGTAGAGTCAGAGAGGAAGAGTTGTACAGTTTATAAATCCACCCAAAACACAAAGAGCCAATTTGATTCGTCCAGTAAATATCCTCCAGTCAAAGTTATTAAATGTCAAATCCTGTCATAAAATGGCCACCTCACAGCGTCTGCCTGCTGCCCCCTCTCCCGCTCTCCTCCTTCAAGCAGGCTGAGGTTGCCAAGCAATCAGTAGCAACTAATTAGCTGCAACTGGAACTGTCAATGTCAGTTGGAAAATTGGAGACAGAGAGAAAATGCTTAGAGCACCCCTCGAACAGGAAGGATTTCTGGCCAAATCGTATTTCCAATCATAAAACCAGGTTAACGTGAAGCAGGCTGAGCCCTTCCTGAATGTCTAAATAGGCATTTTGTGTTGATAAGTGAAGAAATGTGCTCTTGGGAGCAGTTTCTATGTATAAATCGTGTCCGTAGTGGTGCATTTGAGGCCACGGTAGTCAAATACGTTTTATTTTTTCACTGTTCTTTCTCTCTCCTCTCCACTCTAGCTCTCAAACATTCTCTTCATAGACACACATTAAGGTTTTGGGTGTGGTTTTTGGACATTTTTGGCAAAACTGTTTTTAATGAGAGTATTAACATGACATGAGGTAGAGATTAAAATTCTATTATGATTTAACAGTTCAAATATAACAAAAGTATTTTAATGTCCAAACATTGTCATCCTAGACTGATAAAAAAGTTTCTTAAATCAATGTAAATTGTTAACATATTGTTTCTTGGTATGACATAAATAATATATCTAAATAAAAAAAATATATCTGTGCTTATCACACAGCCCCTGAGCTAGTCAAATATTCTCTGTACATGCTCTGATCACAAAAAGTGTCTTAAAGCAAAGTAAGAATTTTTTTCTTGATATAATAAAAACAAAATCTTGTTTTTAATCTTGTTGAAAATCACTAATCACACAGCAACAGAGCTAATCACATTTTCTCCTTACATGCTCTATCCCACATTTACACAGTCTAAACAGGGGTGCTCACACTTTTTCAGCATGGGATCTACTTATAAAATGACCCAGTCACAGTGATCTACCCACTACAAAAATGCAAAACATATATTTAAGTTAGTATCATATTTTCCATGAACAGTCCAAATATGCTGCTCCAAATTTCCCTTCTTTGGTATTGCGATGGAAGAGTGGCAGATGGTCATAAGCTTTCATTAGTTTTAAAGAAAAAAGGGAGGGCTTAAAATTGGAGATATGCCGTGATTGGCTGTGTAGCGTAATTGCATCGTATTGTATGATTGGCTGGACACCTGTCACTCACTGAATTACACAGCAAAATGATACAGAAAAAAAGTTATACAGTAAATCTAATTCATTTGCAGTGCGTTCACTGCGCTGGACTGGTTTGCTTGTGCGCTGAGAGTGTGCGACCAGTGCGCAATTGCGCAGCTTAGAGGGAACATTGCTTCTCGCCTATTTTTGTGCGCGGTGACATACAGGGCAGCCAGTTAAAAACATTTTATGTCATGCAATCTACCAGTAGTACCTTTGCGATTGACTGGTTGATCGCGATCGACGTATTGAGCCCCCCTGGTCTAAACCTACATTGCTGGCACCCATGGGGAAGAGAAAAATGTGTATGTGTTCATAAATCACTCAGCAACTCATATAAAATGTCCATTGCATAGGAGTTTCTGGACAATATAGCCTCCATTTCTGCTTGAAGCTCAGAGTAGCTGTTGTAAGTTGATGGCAGCTCCACAGTTGGGCCACAAGTATGGGCAATTGGACGCCGCACTAGCCCTTCCAAAGAGGTGAATGTGACTTGAATTTCTTTCACATAGATGACGTCAGACCCAGTCAGAAATCTCATCAGCTTCCGAAGACCTTTTTCTTCCAACCCCCTCATGTACTGATGTAAAAATCGCAAACTCTGGTTCTCTGCTGAATTAGCTGGAGATGTTATCATCTTAATCACCTTCTGTGTTGTTGATTTAATGCCCTCATACATACTTCTTCATATCCTCTACACTTGGGAAAAACTTCCTGAGTATTGGTCCTGCAACCTCTGAAATATTATCCAGTGCATATTTTGGGTGCTGGATCATTTGCTTGTGGGCGAACTGAACAAGCACGACTCTCAAGTTAACTTTTGTTGGTACTGTTCTTACTCCCATGCAATGCATAAGATCAAGAAGCTCTTCCTCGTCATCGCCAACAACAGCCTCTTGCAAAGCAGTGGACAAGAGATCACGCTCAGACTGACTAAGATACAACATCAGGGAGTCAAACAGTAAATCAGGTGAAACAGAGTGTTCACCAAATATAACTGCTGCTGTAAAGGCTTGTGCCAGCCGAGAAGGAAAATACCCATGGTCCTTCAGTCCCTTGGCCAATATCCTGCCAACAGACTTCCATTCTTCCTCTTGCCATTTTGGGGATAGCAATGGCACCCTCATATCTGCACCTTCTGCTGCACAGTCAAGGAATTCTGTCCAGAAGGCAGCATATACATCCCTGGACACGCCGTCAGCATCTGCCCCCATTTCATCAATGAAGCTGTATTCATTCAATTCATCTAAGAGAGTCACTCTGTGAAGTTTCACTGTCACATGCAAAAGTTCACCGGCAGGACTTGCAGAAGCTGTCTCAGCATCAATAGGAGTTGAGATTCAGGTAGGGGTGTTTATTTGTTCCTCTTCTATTGCAAGGATTGGCTCATGTATGAGTATCATCAAGATCACCTAAAAATGGCCCACCTGTCAAAGGACCAAAAATTACCTCTGATGTATTACACAGAGATGTAAGATCAATAATCTGAACCGCTGCAGTGGAGACAACAGCTGACACTGTGGCAGTGTTTTGCTCATCATCTTGGACTGTGTGTATTTGATTTTCACTGTTATGTCTTTCCGTTGTCCAGGATTGAGGAGATCCTCGAAGTATTCCTTCCACCGTCCGACGAAATCCCCAGTCGAGGTCAACAGCTACCCACCCGCAACGTAAACAGTGTTGAAGCACTTATTCCCCCTCCTGAGGCGCCGAACGGTTTGCCAGAATTTTCTTGGAGCTGACCGATAGTCCTCCTCCATGGCCTCCCTGAACTCCTCCCAGACCCGAGTTTTTGCCTCTGTGACTACCCAAGTCACGGCACGCTTGGCCTGCCGGTACCGGTCAACTGTTTTGGGAGTCCCACAAGCCAAAAAGGCTCTCCTTCTTAAGTTTGACGGCATCCCTTCCGGTGTTCACCACCGGGTTCTGGGATTGCCGCCGCGACCAGAACCAGAGACCTCCGGACCGCCGCATTGACAATGGAGGTCGAGAACATGGTCCATTCAGACTCAATGTCCCCAGCCTCCCCCGGGATCTGTGAGAAGCTCTCCCGGAGGTGTGAGTTGAAGACCCCGCTGACAGAGGGGTCCGCCAGACGTTCCCAGCAGACCCTCACGATACGCTTGGGCCTGCCAAGTCTGTCCAACTTTCTCCCCCACCAGCGGATCTGACTCACAACCAGGTGGTGATCGGTTGACAGCTTCGCCCCTCTCTTCACCCGAGTGTCCAAGACACACGGCCACAGGTTACGACAACAAAGTCCTCCGGCCTAGAGTGTCCTGGTGCCACATGCACTGATGGACACTCTTGTGCTTGAACATGGTGTTCGTTATGGACAAACTGATAACCACTCCACTCAGGTTCCAATCGGGGGGCCGTTCTTCCCAATCCCCCTTCTCCAGGTGTCACTGTAATTTCCCACGTGGGCGTTGAAGTCCCCAAGTAGAACGATAGAGTCCCCGGTGCACTGTTCAGTACGCCTCCCAGAGACTCCAAGAAGGCCGGGTAGTCTGCACTGCTGTTTGGCCGGTAGGTTGCCACAACAGTGAGAGACCTGTCCCCGGCTTTTAGGCACAGGGACGCGACCCTCTCGTCCACCGGTGTAAACTCCAACACGTGGCGATTGAGCTATGGGGATATAAGCAAACCCACGCCAGCCCGCCGCCTCTCCCCGCGGGGAATGCCAGAGAAATGGAGAGTCCAGCCTCTCTCAAGGATAATGGTTCCAGAGCCCAAGTTGCCGGAGATATAGTCGGAGGCGAGGCCGACTATATCTATTGCTCAACCTCCCGCACAAGCTCGGGCTCCTTCCCCGCCAGCGTGGTGACATTCCTTGTCCCCAGCACTAGAGACTATGTGCGCTTCCCTGGTCGTCCGAGCGCCTGTCCTTGACCACTGCCAAAAGCACACAGCACCGACCCCTTACGGTCCTTCCTGCGGGTGGTGGGCCTATGGGAAGGTGGTCCCACGTCGCCTTTTTGGGCTGGCCCGGCCAGGTCCCATGGGAAAAGACCCGGCCACCAGGCGCTCGCCTGCGAGCTCCCACTCTGGGCCTGGCTCCACAAATAAAAACTCCTTCCCCACAACCCTCCACCACCCACAACCACCAACCGGACCCTTGGTCCTGACTGATAAGCACATGAATGCCTACAAGCCCAAATGTTAAAGAAGTCAAAAACCCACATTTTTTATAGCATGCTAGCAAAACATATGCTGATGCACTAGCAATTAGCGTGAGCGCTAATTTCAGCATTGGTCGCTAATGTTAGCAAACAGCATATCTTTACAGCTAGTTGGAATGTCAGTTGTAAATCCTGACTGATAAGCACATGAATACCTATAAGCCCAACGTTCGCTTACTTCAGACGTAGAGCCAGAGAGGAAGAGTTGCGTTGGAGTACACTTTAACCCGAAACACAATGAGCCAATTCGATTCGTCCAGTAAATATCCTCCAATCAAAGTTAATAAATGTGAAATGAATTACATGTCATAAAATGGCCACCGCCTTCCCCTCTCCTCCTTCAAGCCTTGCCAAGCAACCAACTAATCGGCTGCACCTGGAACTGTCAATTGCAGTTGGAAAATTGGAGACAGAGAGAAAATGCTTAGAGCACCCCTCGAACAGGAAGGATTTCTGACTAAACCGTATTTCCAATCCTAAAACCAGGTTAATGTGAAGCAGGCTGAGCCCTTCCTGAACGTCTACATAGGCATTTTGTGTTGATAAGTGAAGAAATGTGCTCTTGGGATCAATTAAAAAAAGTGTTAGTTTGTTTTCCTCCCGCCACTTTTAACATGGGAGTCTATGAGTGTGTTGATGGGTGCTGAAGCCAAATCTTCGCGTGTCAAGCTAAAACAATATATCTGACAGATAAAGTAAGGCAAATGTGAGCTAGAGGACAAATTTTCCTACTTTTCTATGTATAAATCGTGTCTGTAGTGGTGCATTTCAGGCCACGGTAGTCGAATACGTACATTTTTTTTCTCTTCTTTCTCTCTCCTCTCCACTCTAGCGATGACATCACACACTCTAGCTCTTAAACATTATCTCCATAGACACCCATTCATTTTTTGGGTGTGGTGTTTGGCAATTTTTGGCAAAACTAATTGCTTAAAATAACTATATAATAATAATAACGACCAAAAAATCCTAAATACATTTTTAGTGTGCGTGACTCTCCCCCATACATCATTGACACTGTTGAGTAATTTTCAGAATATGACTTCTACCATTGCTTAGGTATGTGACAGATCAAGCTTTCAACAGGTGTTCATATGCTGATTGACTAGCAATTAGCGTAAACACTAATTTCAGCAGGATAAAAGACAGCTCCACTTGAGCACACTGCCACATATAAGCGTAAGAATAATAAACGCTGGGAATAACATTGTGTGCGCCTTGCACGCACACACAATAAATTGAAGAAACGCTGGGGATAACATATAGTGTGCACCTAACACGCATACTTAATAAACGCTGGGGATAACATATAGTGTGCACCTTGCACGCATACTTACGACACACATACACATACACACATACACTTACGACACACATACGATCTAAAAAACCGACTGTATTTGGGATCTATCACGTTGCTATACTCAATGACTGATGCTCTTTGTAAAAACTCTCTCTTGTAAGTCGCTTTGGATAAAAGCGTCTGCTAAATGAATAAATGTAAATGTAAATACTTAATAAACGCTGGGGATAACATATAGTGTGCACCTTGCACGCATACTTAATAAACGCTGGGGATAACATATAGTGTGCACCTTGCACGCATACTCAATAAGCTGTGACGGTAAAACCCTCTGGAGAGACGCACAGCAGAACAGGACGGGAGGGATGCTGGAAACCGGGAGGCTCATCCAGTAGTTAAGAACCAGCAAAGCCCATTGAGACCACATCAGAGAAGAAACACAGTATGTACTGATTTAGCATTTAATCAATTGTCTTCTTCTTCTATGAACTCTAAAAGGCTGCAGTGCAGTAGGGTGGTCCTACCCCCTGTACTCCAACAGGCTTTGATTGAAATTAATTCTACAGGGAGATCAAGTATTACTTCTAGTTTCTCTTTATTTTAAAGTTACTTATGATTATAATAAGCATATAGCAAAATAAGGAAAGAGAGAATGAGACAGTGTTGGAGAAAAAGACAGACAGAATCCTGGCTACCGTCTCGGCAGCCAAGTGAGCACAGGTGCCAGATGGGAGCTGTTGATCAACGAGAGGTAGATGCAGAGACCATTACCTGGATGCTAACCCTCCCGCTTACACATGCACACACACGCACGCACACATGCGCACACACACACACACACACAGTGTCTAAATAACACATAGTGCCTCTGTGTTGGACTGAAGCATCACCTTTCCCATTGTTTCTGGAGTATTGGGACACCTGACCATTACACCTAAATAAGGATATTTCATGTCTCATTCCAAAATTAAAGGCAATTTTATAGAGTTACAGCATACTGTGTTATGTTGTAGTGCCCCTGGGCAACACATTTTCCGTGTCTTTGGGATTTAGTGCCTGTGCAGCCACAAGAAAATGAAAGAGTTTAGGCACTATTGTTGGGTACCCAAACTTGTAAAAACCGCTCAACTTGCAGTTTAGCAAGACAAATTGCAAGACAGTAGTTATTTGAGTGTAACAAAACTTTCAACCTAAAAGTAGTTAGTATTTCATGGAAATACTGCCTTTATTGCACTTTCTTCTGCCATCCAAATCTGAGGTCCTAGTAAAGCGACCCTGAAATGGCAGCCTCCATCATTGCAGGAACATACCATTGGTTAGTGTACAGGTTACCTTACACCATTGCCAAGAAAAAAAAAATAGAAAAAAAGAAATTTATGTTGGGAAAGAACTGACAACAGTGAAGCCTGGATGTTGGAAAAATCCTTTTAGTAAGATTTCATTGGCATAAACAAACCATTCTACCTGTTACATGCATTTGTTCACCTGCTTAAAGTAAGTACATGACAGATCATGAGACATCAGTTGAGCAACATCATGAAAAGATCTTCCACTGGTGCCATGCTGCCATCCAAGGACACTGACACAGACCTGACACACACCTGACAGAAAGGACATGGGAGAACATGGAAAAATGTCCATGACAACACTTTAGGTAATGGCCTTACTTGTATCTGTTTTATGATAAGACTTGAGATTCTCAATACGCCCGGACTGAAACTCAACATGTGACATGTTCATGATAATCACAATGACTTGTCACCATCAATGCCTTGCATTTGATGTATTTACAGAGGGGAAAACATTGACCAGTGTTGTGCTTGACTGTATTGCTTGTTTTCTGTGTGTGTGAGGGGGGGAAGGGGGGCATTTTGAGCATCATTTTAGTGTTGCTTCTCACGCACGTGTAATCACACTCAACATACATTTATTCCCCAGATTCAATAGTCGGCTACAATTCCTGGCCAGGCACAAGGCACCCAGCAGCATTGAATGGTCTATTGGTATATTGCCATGGTTACAGAAACAAAATGGCAGATGAATGATATAGAACATGTTTAATGTCGGTTCACAACTCACAAATTTTGTGAAAACCCTTGATCAATTAGAATACTATCTATTTAAAATTTAAAGTGTTCAACGGTAATTGTTTTGGATTTGACTCCAAAGTTAGAACTGGTCCACTAGTGTCGCTGATGGGTAAAAAGTGCATCCAAAGTATGATTTGGGTTAGGGTGTTATTTGTTGTTGCAACTTTCACGGAAAAAAAAACCATGGCATTCACTGACTTCATGAAATTGTCAAATAAAAAAAGGTTTTATTGCTGAATTAGTATTTGGTGATTCCAACACAACATTCTGTCGTGCTTACTTGGGGAAAATAGAATTGACGTGGCTCTTGACAACATGGAGCAATACAGAGCCACCACTCAGCCATCTTAACACCGTGTGCTCAAGAGGAAATGGAGGACAGGCTGGGCTCAGAAGCCAGCTACAGCAGCAAACATGGCTTCTCCTCTTCCAGCTCTTTACATTTACAAATGGCCTAATAAAACTTTGAAAAACAAAAAACGTCACTGGGACTTTGTAAGAACCTGTGCACTGAACCACTGCAAACAGTGTAAGAACCTCTATAACCCTTGAACCAAAATGTGCTAGCCAAAAAAAGGTAGTAAATCATGTTGATGCAGGTGCCCCTACTATAATTCAAGAGGGAAAATGAGGAGTTTAGCACAGATGCAGCTGTACTGCTAACTTCGGAGGCAGGTGACCTTTACCCACTCAGAGCTTAAACATCATACTGCTAATTTAAATTTTAAAAAGGTGATGAATTGGCAAAAAAAAAAAAAAAAAAACAGCCATAGTGAAACCAACCTCATTATGTATAAAAAAAAACTCAGGTCGGAAATTTTATTTGTCAAGCTAGTGTGATATGCTTACCTTTTGTACTACAAAATGGCAAAAAAGTTACTTAGATTTTACAGGAGTAAATGAAAGTGGTTTTATAACATTTTCATTTTTGATAAAGACTTGTTCTTTCGAAAGATACCAGGAATGAGAACTTTTCAAATGTAAAAAGTACGGTGTGTAACAGTGTTCCAGTGAGAGGACAGCCTGTAAAAACTTAAATACAAATAATCGTAAAAAATCAAAAGTGCATTCCTGGATCGCGCTTCAAGCCTCAGCTAGCCTGAGGACGTTTCTTTGTCATGGTCTGTGACCCCCTGTAAAAACTTAAATACAAATAATCGTAAAAAATCAAAAGTGCATTCCTGGATCGCGCTTCAAGCCTCAGCTAGCCTGAGGACGTTTCTTTGTCATGGTCTGTGACCCCCTCAGTCACAGAACCCACCCGTTCAAATCAAAGTATGGCTGATAAAAACAAATACAAATCACATACAAAAAAAAAAAACTACGAACCACCGAAGCTGTTGCGTGAAAGCAGCAGGGCATGTTGGTCAGTTTTCGCTTCTTCCGAAGGCCCACTCAGGATCCCAAATATGATACTGAACGTTTGCATTTGCTTAAAACGCTTTCTATAGGATTTCTACCTCAGTATAAACAATATGTACACGTTGGAGAGGGCAAACACCGTCTACCATCTCTAATTCACAGTTATCAACAACAGATATCAACACAGTTGTCGTAGAAGAGAATTGCACATCTTGGGGATGAGACTATGGAGCAGTGACACAGGGGGCGCTGTGGAGCCAGGAACGTGAGCAGGGGAGGAGAATGTTACAGAGGAAAACCCCAAGGGGGCGCTGTGGAGTCATTAACATGAGCAGAGGAGAAGGATGTTACAGAGAAAACCCCCCAGGGGGGCGCTGTGGAATCAGGAACATGAGCAGCGGAGGACGATGTTACACGAGTCTGGGCCACAGACCCTTCTCTAACACTGACACGCTCCTCTAGACGGTCTACGGACAGAGGCAGCGAGGACGACCAGAAGTGCCCACTAGTCCACAGGTGGCGAAAGCTCTGAAGGCTTGTCCCTGGCCGCCCGCCACGCTGGAGATGGGGCGAGGTGGCGAACGATGTGGGTAGCGCCCCTCCGAGCACCTGCCTGAGAGCTCAGCTGGTCGGAGGGAGGACAGGAAGCGGAAGGCTCGTCTGTTCCAAGGAGGGGACGAAGACAACAGGCGGTGCGGAAGTGCGAGAGAAACGGGTTAGCGTGCTACTACGGCATCGGAAAGGGCTTCTTCCGGCTGGGGCTGCCGAAAGGGCTGCTTACACCCTCGGGAGAGGCGGAAGGGGGTTGGGTGGGGGCAGAACAAACTCAGTTGCGAGGTCTGAGAAAAAAAAGGCATTTGAGAAGTACATGGCCTTGTCGTAGAAACGGGCACGATTAACCGTCCAGCACTTGTGGTTCTGGGGGAAGGAAAGCCCAGGCTAGTGCCTCCCCTTCCCAGTGGTGGGCTACGGCCGGTGGAACCTAGCAAACAAAAGTGTGTGTCAAACCACAAAATAAAGTGTCATTATACCCGCTAACTGTCATTCTTTTGACTATTTTTCCATCTCAAGATCTGTATATATTGTATACCAACACTATATTTTGATCCCAGCCTTCACCCCTTGTGTGCATTTACTCACTTATTCTTCCCCCATTCCTTATTCCTGTGTGCAGTATTCTACCCTTTTACCTCACACCCGCACCCGTTTGCTTTGACGAGACTGTGTGCCGTTGTTGCTAAAGATTTTCCCCTCGGAGATTAAAGTATTCTGAGTCTGAAAACAATATCAAATCTCCAAACTTCATAGTGGCATGTTTTGTGGAGAGTTCCCGGACCGTGTTCTGCTTGAACGATAAGTGAGGCGTCCCTGAGTGTGGTCGTTCGGCCTGCCGCACCTCACCTGGTTAAGTGTCGACTGGATTCGTGCACTTCCATCTCGTTGCTCTTGAAGTCGTTCAGCTCCTTCCGTATGGCTGCCTGCAGAGGGCATGCAGGACGAGAAAGTGGGGTGGGGGGGGGGGGGGGGGTGGGGGCGAGGGACGGAGTTAACGCGTAAACAAGCCGCAATCTCTCACCGTCTCGCTCCCAAGTCCTTTCAGAATGCTTCATGCATCATTGACTAGCATCTTAAGGTCACGAGGGACGCGGTTCTGTTCTCCGTCAAAAACAACAGCCTCCTCTCTCTCTCTCTATCTCTCTCTCTCTCCTTAAAATCCGTCTCCTGTGTACATCGTCTGAGTTGATTGATTGATTTAATACTTTCGTTTCGTTGAATACAGTCGTTTTTAGATGCACGGGGACATGCTACTGAGGTTGAAGCGCCATTTCCAAGGGTGTTGTGGTTCGCTGTCACCGGTGGATATCACCTTCATCCCACAGGTAACAACCAAAACCACGGGAAAACCAAGCGCCTGAAGCGACGCTGGATCCAGAAGTAAGCCAGACTGCAGACGAAGCCACCTCTAGATGCCGAACCTTGGCCGCACATCAGCCTCAGAAGCGAGCGGCATTAGAGAGCGTCCTGGGGCGCCGTATGCCTGTTGCGTAATAAGGGCTGAGTGGGGCGTTGTGTAACTGCTCCCTCGCTTGGGTCGCGGGTCAGGTGTGAGCCGGCGTGGTCCACAGTCTGTTTACTTCCTGTCCCTGATGTGTCCCTGAGCTAGGAGAGACGGGGGGAGACAAACAGCCAGGCTGAGTGTAGAGTGAGAGCTCTCCCAGATGGATGGAGCTAATTAGAAGCGGTGGCTGCAGAGTCAGGCGTCCGGCAGGAATGCTCGGGGGTATTTACGTACAGGGCGGTAAACAGATAGATGGGTAAATAATAGAATTAATAAATAAATAATACCCAAACAAAACAGCTGAGGCGAAGTGGCTGCAGAGGAGACAGTAGCAGACCCTTCCAGAATCATGCCTTCAAGGAGCATCCTGCCACTTCATTCAACTCCAGAACTTGAGGACTGTTCTAGATAGTTGAGGTCTAGATGCAGTACTGACTGTTCTAGATAGTTGATGTTTAGCTGCAGTCCGGACTGTTCTAGATAGTTGAGGTCTAGGTGCAGTACTGACTGCTCTAGATAGTTGATGTCTAGCTGCAGTCCGGACTGTTCTAGATAGTTGACGTCTAGCTGCAGTCCTGACTGTTCTAGATAGTTGAGATCTACAGTTAGGGTCAAAAGTTTACATACACTAGTGAAGATCATGTATGCCATGGCAATATAGGGTTTTCAATAAACTCTACAACTCTTATTTTTCTGTGATGGAATGATAAGGAGCACATATTTCTTTGTCACAGAAAACATTCATGAAAAATGGTCCTTTTACGAATTTATTATGGGTCTTTTGAAAATGTGTCAAAATCTTCTGGGTCAAAAATATACATACAGCACCTTGAATTACCAATTTGGTGATGTAGAAAAAGTTGTTTCAATCCAATTTGCTTTTTGGCATGGCCTCCTAACTTCTTACGAGTGATTATGATTGAATCCAGCTGGTGACTTCTTTCAGTCCATGTAAATAGGGCTTGTTTGACACATTCACTAGACTCAGCCAGAAATACTACAATGGGAAAGTCTAAGGAGCTCAGCACGGATCTGAAAAAGCGCATCATTGACTTGAACAAGTCAGGAAAGTCCCTTGGAGCCATTTCAAAGCAGTTGCAGGTCCCAAGATCAACTGTGCAAACAATTGTTTGTAAGTATAAAGTGCATGGCACAGTTGTATCATTGCCACGATCAGGAAGAAAACGCAAGCTATCACTTGCTGCTGAGAGAAAATTGGTCAGGTTGGTCAAGAGTCAACCAAGAACCACCAAAAAGCAAGTCTGCAATGAGTTGGAGGCTGCTGGAACACATGTGTCAGTGTCCACAGTCAAGCGTGTTCTACATCGCCATGGGCTGAGAGGCTGCCGTGCAAGAAGGAAGCCATTACTCCAGAAGTGGCACCTTACGGCTCGACTGAAGTTTGCTGCTGATCACATGGACAAAGACAAGGCCTTCTGGAGGAAAGTTCTGTGGTCAGACGAAACTAAAATTGAGCTTTTTGGCCACAATGACCAGAAATATGTTTGGAGGAGAAAAAGTGAGGCCTTTCACCCCAAGAACACCATACCTACCGTCAAACATGGTGGTGGTAGTATTATGCTGTGGGCCTGTTTTGCTGGCAGTGGAACTGGTGCTTTACAGAAAGTAAATGGAATAATGAAGAAGGAAGACTACCTCCAAATTCTGCAGGAAAACCTAAAATCATCAGCCAGAAAGTTGGGTCTTGGACGTAGTTGGGTGTTCCAACAGGACAATGACCCCAAACATACATCAAAAGTGGTGAAGGAATGGCTAAATCAAGCTAGAATTAAGGTCTTAGAGTGGCCTTCCCAAAGTCCTGACTTAAACCCCATAGAGAATATGTGGACTGTGCTGAAGAGACAAGTCCGACTCAGAAAACCAACAAATTTAGTTGAACTGCACCGATTCTGTCAGAAGGACTGGTCAAAGATTCAACCAGAAGCTTGCCAGAAGCTTGTGGATGTCTACCGAAAGCGCCTAATTGAGGTGAAAATGGCCAAGGGACATTTAACCAAATATTAACATTGCTGTATGTATATTTTTGACCCAGCAGATTTTGTCACATTTTCAAAAGACCCATAATAAATTCATAAAAGAAAAAATTTTCATGAATGTTTTTTGTGACAAAGAAATATGTGCTCCTTATCATTCCATCACAGAAAAATAAGAGTTGTAGAGTTTATTGAAAACCCTATATTGCCATGGCATACATGATCTTCACTAGTGTATGTAAACTTTTGACCACAACTGTAGGTGCAGTACTGACTGTTCTAGATAGCTGAGGTCTAACTGGAGTCCTGACTGTTCTAGATAGTTGAGTTCTAGCTGCAGTCCAGACTGTTCTATGGTGGAGGTCTAACAGGAGTCCTGACAGAGAGGGTTCTCCACAGCAGCTGTGGTGACCAACATAGGAATCGAATCAATTTGGAGTCTTTGATGCGATGGCGGGTAATGACTGGAACATCTAGATGTGCTGCACACCAAGAACGCCCTCAATGAGGAGTGGGCAGTAACGGTTGACTCTCCCCTCTCCTCTTCCACCAGCTGTCCGGTCCTGGCCCAGGCCAGAGTGGGTGAAGGAGGGGTACTTGCCTTGTCAGCGGTGGTGAGCCGGGTCCAGGGTTTGTCGGCTCGCCGGTCGTAGTCCTGGGCGTCAGACACGTCCACGTAGTCGCTAAAGCGAATCAGGATCTTTGCCTGCCTAAGCTCCTCCACCGTGGGCCTCTGGCTCAGCTGGGGGAGAGGAGGAGAGGGGGCAGGAGGAGAGAGGAGAGGGGGCAGGAGGAGAGAGGAGAGGGGGCAGGAGGAGAGAGGAGAGGTGGGCAGGAGGAGAGAGGAGAGGGGGCAGGAGGAGAGAGGAGAGGTGGTCAGGAGGAGAGAGGAGAGGGGGCAGGAGGAGAGAGGAGAGGGGGCAGGAGGAGAGAGGAGAGGTGGTCAGGAGGAGAGAGGAGAGGGGGCAGGAGGAGAGAGGAGAGGGGGCAGGAGGAGAGAGGAGAGGGGGCAGGAGGAGAGAGGAGAGGGGGCAGGAGGAGAGAGGAGAGGGGGCAGGAGGAGAGAGGAGAGGTGGTCAGGAGGAGAGAGGACAGAGAGAGTCAGGAGCAGAGAGGGTCAGGAGGAGAGAGAGGAGGGGGTGAGGAGGCGAGAGAAGGTTAGGAGGAAAGAGAAGAGGGGGTCAGGAGGATAGAGGAGATTAGAAGGAGAGAAGAGAGGAAATTAGGAGGAGAAGACTACGGCTATGCAGCTGCTAAAGGAGCTATCGTTGTCACTTGTGTTGAAAAAAAATAAAAATAATAATAATATGCTTCCATGTGAATAATCAAGGATGGGGGGGGGGGTGAGTCAGGATTGAGCTGGGTGTGTGTGAACTGGCTCTGAGTCAGGTGCACGGTGGTGCTGAGTCACAGGACCATGGAAGCTGTGTGTGTGTGTGTGCGTGTGTGTGAGTGTGTGTTCAGCCAGCACCCAGCAGGTGAGGGGAACGTGCTGCTAAGCAATCTGAGGTGAGAGGAACAGGCGCCGTTTCAAGGTGTGCATGTGGTGGAGGTTTGGAATACGTTTCTATGGAAGGGCCAAGGACACTGAGGACATTGCTTCCCCCCCTCCCCCTCCCTCCTCCATGGGAGGCTGGGAACGAAAATGGAGTACCGAGAAATGCCACCGATTTCACACATTCCTCCACTTCCGAGCCAACTGACTCATTGTTCTGGTGTTCGTACCCATCGAATATCCCCCCCCCCCACCCCCCGCATTCCCTGTCACCTTCCAGAAACAGCAGCAGGGGTCTGCGGGCTGCAGGCCTCGTGGTTGGGAGGGGGAGGGGGGGAGGGGGGGCTGGGGGTGGGGTCAGTTATCCCCCGCCCCCTACCCTGTCTGGCAGTCTTACCTTCCGCGTCAGCCTTCGCTTGATCTCCCTCTTCTCCTCCAGCTCGTCCTGTTCGTTCCGGGCTGTGGAGACAGGAGAGGGGGTCAGGAGGAGACGGGGGAGGGGGGGGGTTTAGGGGTGCGCGTACGCGGGGAGCGACGCCTGGAGGAAGCAGGAGCGCTACCATGGAGGAGGTACGCTTGCATAACGGAGGCGCATTAACATGCGGTGCACACACTCTCCATACCGCTGCATTCAAAATTCACACAGCCTCTAAATTGTTTGTTCACACTGCCTGTTCTTATAAGATTATCTGCATTGTTGATTCTATTTTTAGCATGAATGATTTTTTTTCTTCCCTTTCCTCGCATGATTCGAAATACAATTAGCTCTACTTTTGGAGGAAACAGGCTTTGGATGCAACATGGCAGCCAATTTTATTCAGACAAAATAAATAAATAGTCCTACTAACAGCTGCTGGGTCTACTCCAAGTTTATTACAAGACAAGGGCCATCTCAATGGTGAAACCACAAGAGAGGAGGGGGATACAAAACAAGGGAGAGCAAACTCACTGCTAGAGGGAGACAGAGAGGAGGGGGGTGGGTGGGA